>JAAAKQ030470187.1:0-14295 GCA_010016005.3 Zanna intricata | reverse complement strand
TGTTCTATGAACTCATCTCAGGTCTCATTCAGGTAGCATCTGACGACCAAAAATTGTGATGATTGCCAACCTTTTCCGGAAGAGAGGGAAAATATTTTTTTGAAATTTATCAAAATTACTTTCAGATCTCTAGTAGTTGGTTGAACAGTCTGTAGTGTAATAGTACATTTATTAACTTAAAATTAATTGTTATTGCTTTGTATGGTATTAAATCAGTTATATTAGACCATATTATTTCATTGTTTATATTTCAGATGAAGAAAGTCACCAGAGAGTAATGGACAGAAAGAAAGCTGTTAGCACTTGGTTGGAAACATATGTTAATGATTCTGTAAAAGAAGACTTAGCACGAGTTGAAGTTAATTCGCCTGAAGCGGCTTTCACATTGTTGACTGGACATCAAATATATGAAGCTTGTAAAATGGCACAAGATATAGGTAATTATTTAAGTTTATTTCTAGGCTTTCCTGAATTTTATCTTGTTCTTATGTCTGTTATCTGTACTAAATAATTTTTTTAAATATTTTTATGTATTTTTATTTTCTTCTTATATAGCAATTTTTATATTCATAGGTGACCACTATGCATCACTATTGGTATCTCAAGTTGGAACTGGGGAAACTGTCCGTACTCTGGCAGAAAAACAGTTATGTCAGTGGGTTGAGACGCAAGCGGACAAACTTATTGATTGTGTTAGATTGAAACTTATAATGCTGGTCGCTGGTATTCCATTATTACAAGCTACTGAAACTACTATAAATATTTTTGATGGTCTTGATTGGAAGAGGGCTTTTGCTCTTCATCTTTGGTAAGAATTCACTGTTATGTATTTATGTTACATTATAAATGAACTTAATGGTAATAAGACTAGCTACCAAAAAAAAAAAATATGTTGAAACTAATTTTTAGTTTGGCTTAATTAGTTTATAAATTCTTTATCTAATGTGTGATTTCGTGGTCAGTTTTTCATCAGTTGGTACCTTGCTTTAATATTTGTTTAATAATGGTTAATTACATTTATAAAAATATTGTGACATTTTGTTAGCAATCAATTTTTTTTTTTTTTTTTTTTTTAATGCCTGTCATAAATGAAACCTGCAGTTGTGACACGTGTATATGTTAATTTACATGATTGCATCGATTGTAAATATTTTATTTTTTATACGTGTTCAATGATTTTCTATATCCTTGCATTTTAGAAAATTGCTGCCTTTTCAAATGTATAAAATAATTCAGTAAGACCAGTATACTTGGGCCAACCAATAATATACAAGCTTGTGATGTCACGGACAGACTACGTATTACTACTTGGCCTGAAAATACCAACTCAGCATATCAAAACGAAGTATTACTTATTATCATATTGTACATGATAATAACTATCATATTTACATTTACTAATTATAACGTAATTAATTCTTTTATAACCTTTATTTGTACTAAATTATTAATTTTTAATAATAAACAAAATCTTACTTGAATTTTCTTCATGCATCTAATTCAGACTTCTAGCAAGTTCACTATCCTCGCTAAACAAATCACTATCACTTTCACTATCTGTCTACCCGTTTAACATTCTGTCATTTCATCTATCAGTGGTTCCAGTTTTTCATACTCTTTCAATATTTTTTTTATTTCTTTAGAGCAGGGTTTCCAGTCATTTTCATTCATGGAATTATTTTTCTCCATAGTTAATTTTTTAACATTTGTGAAAGAAAATGTTTTATTATGACTTGCCACATCTCTTTTTATGGCAGACCATACAATCGCAATCAAATCAGGATAGTATGGTGGGAGTCTAAGAACATGATACCCATGTTTTTTCAAATGTTATCCAAGTGATATTTTTGTGGGTTTTATGTAACTTTACTTATTCATATAACTTTGGTTTCAACATTTTTGAACTATACAGAGTATGAGTTTTGTCCAATCAATCGGTCATATTTTTTCTCCTGGGATTAGAATTTGGCGATTTATCAGTACCTGTATTGTGATAAGAGGTGTTATCAATAACTATTACTGACATTGGTGAAAAATTTGGAATCAGTTTTTCAACTGTCTCATTTTATGAAATTGTCTGTATTCATATTGTCATGGTAGTCGCCACCGTTTCAAACTGGCTTTCCAAGTTAGTGATGCATTCAGAATAAAACCAGTTTGTTCTCCAGCATGAATTATTATTAAACGGTCATCTTTATTAATCGGCACAGCATGAAGTCTGTCAACAATATCATTAGATCAAGACTTTGTTGAACAAAGCAAACTTAAAACTGTACATTTCATCTAAATAAACATTGCTTTGTCTGTACTTAGCCATTGCTTGCAAACATTCAATTCTCTTCTACCTGATATCGAATTTCTCAATTAAAAAAAAAAAATTTTTATTATTTTCAGTTTTACGCCATTTGAAACCTAACTTTCAAAATAACAGCTTAAGTTGATCACTACCTTTAAAATCAATAGATGACTGAAAGTTCTAGCCTTATTTTTTTTTTAAGTAGTTAATTTATTCTTCTTTAAATGAATCATTAACTGTTCTTTTAACTACACTCAATCAAAACTGTTCAATCCTCTGACAGGTTTCGAACATTTTTTATACCTTTTTGGCGTGCTGAAAGAACACTTTTTTATCTCTTCTGAGTTTTTGAACCTGTGTTCTTGATATCCCACAAGCAGCAGCAGTTCTTTCTTTGCAATTTTGAATGCCAATTATATGTTTTTCACTTAATTTATTAACTTCTTAGCTTCTTTTTTCATAAAATCACAAACATTATATTACAAGAAATTTGCGAAAAACAGTAATTATAAAATAATATGATTGCACAAAAATGTAACTCGAATACCTTCACTGAACATGATATAAATTGGATTGAGGTTAATTTCTTTATACATACATTGTGTACTATGAAGATCTAAATATAATCATGACAGAAGACATCATTTGTAACTGCATGTTTAAATTTTTATAGACCTGTACATAATACCAATGAGAGCATTAGTCATCGGTTAAGGAATCGTTAATGTTTTACAAGATTGAGCATTTTTATACTTGTAATCAACTCAAGTGGAAAGAATTGACCACACAACAACAAAAATGTATTTTTTGGACGCCCGTATTGTTTGTAAGTTGAAAAATTAAATAGAGATAATAATTACGCACAAAAGTAATGTTTTGGAAAACAATAATATAATAAGATGTCAGCACATGATGTTACAACCTCGCAGATTCGCTGGGGCTACTATAATGTTTTATTTCACACTTATGATGAAGTGATAACTTTTGAAAATATTTAGGAAATTTGACAAAGCTGATTAATAAAAAGCAGCTAAAAGATAAACTTGAGTTTTTCTGTGTAAAATTATTTCTCCAGATATGATTGTCTTAAAAGTTTAAGAAGAAACAAGATCACACTTTTTTTTCTTTTCTTTCTTAGGATTTATAGTTGTTTAATTGTAAAATTTGAAGTGTCTAGCAGAGTAGCATGTAGAAAATTGAAGGACGAGTTAAAACTGATACAGTCCAAAGTTACATTTAATAAGTTATTTCTGTTAGATTACCTACAGATTTAATATAGGAAGGCCATTGCATCTAGATAATAGAGAGTACATCTGCTGTAAATAAAAAAAAATGAAATAACTTTTTTTTTTTGTAAAATTTACTGATTAAGTATTTTATTATTATAAATAAAATCACACATTTGTACTTGATATATATATTTACTAATATTAAATGTATGTTCATGTATTAACTGTTTGGGTTATCGAACGCAGTATATTTATTTATTACGTATATAAAATTAAGATTGTGATGTTATTTAAATTTTTGGTTGCTTTGGTAAATGTTACTTGTTCATTTTATGAAATAAACATTAAAATGTTTTTAATGTAATAATAATAAAACTAAATTATTAAGAAATGTTTCAGGTATGTTTGTCCAACTTCAGCATCAGTTACAGATGCATTACTGAAATATGAGTCTGCTTTCGATAATGCAGATTGTTATGCTGCAAGTCCACTACCATCTTATAGTGTAGAATGGGAAACAACCAGTGGACAAGCTCTGTTTGATGTGTGTTATCATTTATTGTGTTTATTCAGTTTTCGTTCTCACCCATTAGAAAGATTACTTAATCCAGCTACACATACATCTGATCCACTTGATTATAGGCTAAGGTATATCAAAAATGCTTTATTATTTACATATTTAAATATATTTTTTTTATTTATAAATTCTCTCTTTTATGTGATTATATAGAAGAAACATATTTCCAGATATTTGTAATAATTACTGCGCTAACAAACTTATCTACAGATCTGTGCTATTAATCTTGTATTTGAATGAAAATTATAATTTGATAACATTGTAAAAAGAATTGTTTGTTTACATTGACCTAATCCTTGAATTGGATTTTACTAGAAAATTTACTTGGGATTTTATCAGTTTGTGATCTTGACTGATGGATGATCTTCAATCTAATTCTTATAGTCTGCTAATAAAAACTAGTTACCTTCATATTTCATTTTACTCTTGGTTGGCAGCTTTTATTTTTTAATTATCATTTTACTGAACTGAAAATAGTACTATTGAAAAGCCTGTGTTCAACTTAGGTAATGTTGTATCAAGGAGTAAGTTACCAAGATTCAAAAAAGTTTTGATAAGTTTATTTGAATTAATTGGACTTTACAACAGTACTAATAGAAATTTGTAAAATAATATAACTTTACTCTTTAATAAGTTGTAAATATTAAGTAGAAACTGACATTGAAAGTTATTATAATATTTTTTCATAAAAATAATAGAATTTTAAGTAATTGCTTTGTTTTCTTTAACAGTTAAATAATGAGTCTGCATTTACATTCACTATATTAATATAACAATCGTCATTAATTTATTACAGTTGGTTATTAATGCAAGTTCTGGAGGCTCTTGGTTATTCTCACTTGTCAGAATTAACAGCATCGCATATACATGTTAGCTTTGCTGCTCAGTTAGAATCTCATGGACTTTGGCATTGGGCTGTCTTTGTTCTGTTGCATATAAAGAACAAATTACGGTACGTATAGTTTTTTATTAATTTTTCTGATTTTTTTTTAATGTTTATAAATTACGAATAAATTCATTTAATGGAATCTTTTTGTATCATTAAAATGTATCATTAAACTCCAGAGATATAGCAGACTTGTACTCCATCTTTTGTAAGCTGATAAACATGTGAAGATTATTTAAGAATGCTTTTTGTGTTCTTTTATGTAATCATAAACATTTTAGTTAGATTTAAAAGTATATATATAAAAAAAAAAATTAATGAGATGGTTGTATTTGTTTTTCATTTAAAAGTTTCTCCATTTGTGGATTTGTGTTAGAAACATACAAAAACAAATTGTTTTAATGTGATAAAAAGACGATTCTTTTTTTTATTTTAGTTCAACCATGTATATTTTTTAGCACAACCTATTTTTTTCTCTTTTTAGCACAATCATAGATGAAAAACCCGTTTGACAGGAGGTAAGACATGGCAAAAGAGTAAATATTTTCAATGCTTCTGTGACTAAATTTCCATATTCACATATATTTCCATATTAATATTTCCATATTCATGAGCAAGCCAAAATCTATCTAAATCTTCAGATTTTAATTGTAATAGTAATGTCTCTTTTTCTTTCTCAATAAAATCAGGAGTGCAAATGTATCAAAAATTTTGCTTTGAAGGTAAATAATCCAGATATCAAGCTTCTTAATGAAACCATGAACTTTGTCTGTCATTAATAAATTTTTCACGTCTTTGTAAATTCACATTCAAGTCTTTTAAATGCAAAAAAACATCAGCTTAGTAAGCCAACAGCAACATATAGTTATTCTGGTAAAAAAATTGAAAATGGCATTTATTTTTCTTGGAAAAATATTATTAATTCATCTCACAGTTAAAATAACTGAGTTAACACTCCCCCACAATAACCATCTTACTTTTTTATGGAATAGAAGAAATGTCTTCTTTTTGCCCTATTCATTGCATAGTTTAGCAAACGGCGTACTCTATATAATAGTCAATGTTTAATAAAATTAGTTTGACATTTTCCGGCATTTTTTTTTTATGGCAAGACCAAGTCCATGAAGAAAGCAGTGCATCTGTTCAGCCCTTGGTGTAAGTCATTGGTTCTTTTTCTCTTTCTTTTTTTTTTGCTTCTTCCACACTATTACAGTACTAACCATATCAATTGCAGTGGCAAAATGAGGTTTTCTGCAGTTACCTGGGGTTGGGACCTCTTAGCTAATCATAATGCTATGAGATAATAAGATGCTTCAAGTTTATTTTTATCAGTATGGCTTGATTTACAAATAGAAGCTTGTTGATTTCTCAAAGTATGTAATTTTATTTAAAAAAATTCCAAGAGTTTGCTTTTATGTTCTAGATTTTAGTTTCCAGGTGTCGAATTAACTATGATGACTTCATACTTTCATTGGAGAGAACTTGAAAGCAAACAACGGTTTATTTTTTATTTTTTTCATAAATTTTATCACTTCACTTTTACATAAGTTTATTTGCTTTGCATAATAGTCTTAATTGAAATAAAAAATTACATCGATTGACTGCACACTAAAAATCCGAAACCTCTATTATTATTTTCAGTTAAATTACACTTTTGAAAACTTAATTAAATGAACCATACGCATGCTTCACATTTAAAACTAAACTCACATTTTGCCGTCCCTTTTTCCTCTTTTATATTGCTGAGATGTATTGATTTATTCAAATCGCAATAAATGGTATGCAAGCAGACCAAATTTCAAGGAGCACGTACCCATTAGGTTGGAACCTGTAAATTGCTCATGTGTGTACACTTCATACATACATACATACATCTTTGAACCTGTTGCTGTCAATGCAGCTAAATAGTTTTAACTTGGTTTCATTGGGTTGTGGTGAGAGTTGTAAAATGTTCATTTTATACATATATATATATATATTTACTTTTTGGGGGTCCTGAAGCTAAATATGTTGAGAATCACTGCTTTAGAGTTTATCATTTGGTTGGTCTCAAAATGAAATAGTAAAGATGACATAAAATTAAATATATTAGAAAAATCTAAATACAAACAACATTTCAGTTTGATAAACCATCAGGCAGTGTTTGAGTGAGATGGTCTTCTAAAAATTGGAATAGATAGCTGCACTCGTTTAAATTAATACATAATTTTTATTTTTAGATTTTTATTATGCAATAATGGGATTATTTTAATCATGACTGCGGATTTGGGATCCGCGAAAGTACTTTATTGAAAAATTAAGGTAAGATATATCTTATCTCAATACTCTGTCCTAGGTGATTTATTTAATAGAATTATAGGTCTGTTAAAAAAATGTTAGACTGATATAACAGTCACACGTATATACAGATACCTTTAAGCCAGACACATTTGACCTCCTTAAAAAACTTTCCTTTTTTTAAAGTCAACCATCATTTAAAGTTACAAGACTGTAGTCTTGTGTTGTACCCATAAGACTCATTTTTTTACTAATCGTGTTTCATCTATAAACTTGTCAATCTCATTTGCATGATTCAAAATTTTCTTGCCAATTTCAGTATTCAAAATTTTCTGTTAGGATTTCAACTTGAATTGAAATGTAATTTCTTCAACAGTCGGTCATTGATTCAAATGCATATATTTCATTTACTTGTCCCAAATGAGCATCATGAGTTGGCTTTTGACCACAATTTACAACATAAACTATCCCTAAAACTAGAATGACTTAATTGTAGTGAGTTTTTAAATTTGATATATATCACTTCTTTTTTTCTTAAGTTAAACACAATTTAAATGTTACAGATTACTTTGTTAAACAAGATTTAAGGCCATATAAATCATGTTTAATTTCAATAGCCCTGATGCAACAAATAGGCATTTTCTATGGTGCTACAACATTATTGGGCTGCCAAATGCAATTCATTACAGTTACCTTCGTGTAGGGGTATACAATCTCCAGTACATTTTAAATAGACCGTAAATGTAATTTTTTGAAACATGTGATTATATTTTATTTATTAAATATTGGAACCTTCAAATGTTATCAGAATATTTAATTATGAAGATACTTTTCTTCAACAGTCAAAATATGTTGTTATTGATAGTAGTTTTAACTTAGAATCTAACATTTTTCTCATATGAATTTTTAAACATAGAATGTTTCCAGTGAATTGAATACACATTATGAGCAAATCCATCTTCGTAGTCATTACTGTCAACTATAATCACATTACTTTTTCTTTTTTATGACCGCATAAGATCACTTTAGTCAGTCCATTATCCAAATCTCATCAAATAGTCACTTTATGCCTTGCAGTCCTCCCTATATTTTTTTTATATGTTCCAATGCCCATGCCCTTTCTGATGTTGAAAATGTTCATGTTGTGCTTTCTTGCAAGTGTGAAGCAAGTGTTTTTGTCCTTCTTTTTTTTCATTTTATCTTGTATATGATAACATTCATTGCATCTTATTTTGTCTTGTCTATGTTATCTTCTGGTGAAAGGCCAATTTTCTTTAGATCCTCTTATTTCTCCGATCCATGTTGCTTCCTGTCTTAATGTTTTTCAAATCAAGATTGTACTGCACCAGCAGTTTCAGAAGTGATGAATCTTGCATCCTTATGATCGTGTCCAAAGAATTCTAGTTTCCTCTTACGTATAATATCACTATGGGATCTAACTCTTCGTAAACAACTTTGTTGGGCATGATCCGCACCGCCCATCTTCGTTGCACTTTTTGTTGATGCAGGTTCTTCCAATTCTTCGATTTTCTGGAGTCTGTCTTTGATTGTTCATTCAGGTGGAAGTATTTCTGCAGCATTTGTGGCTTCCAGTTTTATAACCGTGTTGTAATGACTTATTTTTCATTTATGGATAGGGATTTTTTATTGTAGTCGTACTAGGTTAGTACTTTAGTTAGTATGTTTGTTCTTGTTTGAGTTGAAGATTTTTCATTTAGGTTATTTATTTTTCCAAGATATTTAAATTGGGTTACTATTTTGATTTTATTACCATTTATATTTACTTCTTTTAATTGTGTTGGTTTTTGGAGCATAATTTCTGTCTTCTTGGGTGTTATTTTGAGGTCAGTTTTATTTGCAATCTTTTAAAGTTCTAATATTTGTGTTTTAGTTTTGTCATTGTTTGCTACCAGTGCTAAGTTGTTGCCGAATTTAATTTTAATTTTGACTACGTAATGATTTGAGTTTGTGTCTACTCCTCTGAGAATTTAATTGAGTGTTGAAGTCTCAGATTATTTGTTTAACATGTTTTTTTAGAAATTTAATTTATAGTCTGATCAAGTATGCCCCAAAACTTTTCAGTTCCTTTGCGGTCTTTTGGAGATTTGTTTTTATTATTAGTGGGGGCGTGGGTATTTATTATGATTTAAATTTTATTAGATTGTTTTTAGAATGAGTGTTGAAATTCTAGGGTTTTGTGACTTGAATTCTTTTATGGAGATTATTATTATTTTGAGGCTGACCAAAAAGGTTTTTCATCACTCTCTTCCCAGATATATGTTTGTAGAGCCTATATATCCTTGAGATTCCAGGTGTCCTGGTCAGTGTTTCTTTTTCCTGCAGTCCCATGATGAGGATATTGTTTGTCAATTCAGTAGGTTGGTGATTATTTTTTTAGTTTACCAGTCTGCATGAATGAGTTAACATTGTTTGTGAAAATGTTGGTGATTTGCTTTGGTTTAATTTTGTATTGTTCTTGTTCGTGTATGCAGTGTTGGAGCATTCCAGTGCTTCTGATTACATGTTTTCCCACTGTACCTGCATGCTGGCTTCTCTGAACTCCGATGTTGCTTGATTCATCCAGAGGAGTATTCATTAAAAAACCTTTCATGGTGACTGTCTTGGAATCACCTATGGTGTAACTAGGTCCCAAGATACAACTGTAAGTGTGTAATCTAGTGAGGTGTCATTGGGTTATGACTTTGTGATAGATGAAGTTTGTTGAGATTCAGTTCACTGGACAAATTTCTCCTATTTGTTCCAGATATATCCAGATGCACCTCTTGGAGACTTCATGGAGACTTAACTTTTGTTAAAGTTATTTTGGAGGAAAGTTAAAAAATCTGAACCTAAACATTATGTCCCACATTACATTTTTTTTTTTTTTAATTTATAGTTAGATAAAAATTTGTTATAATTTATTCAGATTAACTGATTTATTTTTATGAACAATTTTATTTTGCGATTTATTTTTCTTATTGCTGTTGATGATTCTTAATAATGGTATTGTTAATCTATTTATTTCAAATCCATTTTCTTTATTTAATTCATTGCATAAAATTGAAATCAGATATTGCATTAATACTTAAGGGATATTCAGAATGAAAATACTATCAGATCAGAACATTTTTAAGAATTTTATTTTGATATTGTCTTAATAATTATAGAACATATCTTTCAATGTAATCATCACAGACTTATATTTGATAAACCTTTAAATGTTGTTGACTGGTTTTAATAATTTTTTCTAGTTTTTTTAATTTGCTACTGGAAAAAAATAAATAATTGTATTATTAAAATAAAATAATAGTAATATAAAATATTATATTTAAATTCTATTAAATAAACCACCTATTACAGAATATTGAGATAAGACATATTTTTCTTAACTTTTCTTGAAAGTATTTTGTGAATCCCGCATCATCAGTCATGATTTAAATAATTACATAATAAAAAAATTTAGATTCAGTTATAAAACAATAAGCAATTTCCATTATTTTAGCATCTTTATGAAATAACAAAATTATTTTAATCATGACTAGATGCGGGATCCCACGAAATTCTTCCAACTTGAAAAATCAAGGTGAGATATGACGTATCTCATTCTGAACTAGGTGGTTTATTTAATAGAATTTAAATATAATTTAACAGTGCAAAGGAATATTATGAATCTTAAAAAGATTAATTTCAGTAAAATACTAGAATGTTATGTGAAATCTCAGTTGAAATTCAACAAAAATTAAACTATACTGTTACTAGTTGCAGCAAGAATATTTGTTTCACCATTTTAACATTTATTTGAAGAAAAGAAAATTTTATAAAATATTTTTATTTTATTTCAGTCGTCAGAGTGCAGTAATGGACATGATAGGAAGACATGCTACATTAAATAAAAAGAATGCTTTGTCTCCAGAAGAATTATTTTTGTTAAAAAAATTAAATGTTCCTAAACAGTGGTTATTCCAAGCAAAAGCTACACTTGCTTTGTCTTATTCCAGGTAATTTCCTTACATATTTTCATATCGTGATAATAGTCTTTTTATTTTATATCTTTGTTGTAACTTAATAAAAATGAATTCATTACAAGGGTCAGTCGAATATAAACAGTCCTCATGGGTCCCATGAGGGACTGTGCCTCCCAACATTAGTTGGAAGACACAGAGAGTGTTGATGCTGGAGGAGATGGACAGTTTAACTGCCCGTACATTCCCATCTTTCTGGTCAGTAACATCATGTTAGAATGAAAAGTTGGTTGTGTGCAATGTGTTTTTATGGAATTTCTCAAAAATGATTGCATTAAACCCCCTTGCTTTTGCAATTTGGGAATATGATGTTATGTACGCAAGTCTACAACCAGACCAGAAAGTTTAAAGTCATGAAACTGTAGAAAAGGGAATCACAATAGACATTGAAGGACAAGTATGATGAAAACATTCAATCAATCCAAGTCCCAGTGAAGACTGACTGGTATGTTAAGGTTGATGAAATTGTTTTGAAAGTGGATATCAGTCATGAAAGAGCCCTACATATAAATCACCTTAGGTTTCATAAAGTCTGCAGGTTCCAAAAAAAGCCCACAAGTCTGTACGTTTCAAAATTTTTGACACAGTATCAGAAACTAGGTCAAACAGGAGATTTTTTTAATGCTTGTGAATCGGTTTCAGTTATAAGTTTTTTGCATCAAATAGTCACATACAAGGAGACTTGAGTCCATCACTACTCTCACAAGTCGAATTGATAGCTTTGGAGGGAATAGAAGTGCCCTGCAAAGGTGTAAATGTACCCATCAGCTGGAAAAACCCTATTAACTGTCTTTGGATTGGTAAAAGTCTTATTGCTTGTCAGTTTTCTCCATAATTGTTGCATTATTATTACTGTTTACTACACAGCTCTTGGACAAAGTGAAAGGTACTTTTAGCCAATTGGAGGTGTGATTCTTCTTCATGAAAACGCCAACTCTCACACAGTCTATTAGTACTCTGGATAAATTGGATGAAATTTAATAGGAAACTTTAAAACATCCCTGTAGTCCAGATTTATCACCTTCCAATTATTATTTTGTTTGGGCTATTGAAGGAGGTACTGGGAGAACATTGCTTCCAGCGTGACAACGAAGTTGAGGAGTTTGAACACAATCTATTGTTCACAAACTGTTGTGAATCAATGCGTGAGGTTATATAGTTTATTGGGCCAATGTAAAATATTCCATATTCTGTAAATATGGATATATATTATATATCCATATTATATTATATATCCATATCCTTATATATTCATATAATGTAAAATATTCCATTATTTATTGTTATGTAATTCCTAAGAGAATAAATATTATTAAATTAAATGATTCACTTATAATTAAAATTTAAAGTATTTGCTAGATTTAGATATTTATATATACTAAAAATTGATAATATTAAGAAAATGAATTTGTCATGTGATTAATAGTTATTGATGTAGGAATTTCAGAATGTGAAAATTTAAGTATACATTTTCAGTAAAACTAAACATAATCATTCTCTACTTACAGTTAAATATAAAAATCATATAATTTTCAGAAAACTTATTCTTCTTTCAGAGTTGTTTATTATCTTTCTTTTAATAACATCTTTTCTACTCATTTTAGTTTGTACTTATTTATGCTTCATGTCAAACAAAAAATAGTGTGTGAAAATTAAACAAAACTTACAAGTAAACTTTGTTACACCAATATACTTTAAGTAGAACTTATAGAAAGGAATAATTTAATTCTGATAGTTAAATCTGACAGATTTGTACCATAACAAAGGAATTCCTTTTTTTGACAGTTTAGAATTTTTTTTCCATCAAGAAACAATAGGCTGACACTCAGTTACAGTTTCTTGACAATAAATTCTGTACATTTTAAAAATTTCAAGTCTTTCAATTCCAGAACCTTTCGGATGAAAGTCAAGATACTACAATAATAGTGGACAAAAAATTTGATGCTCTTGTTTAATTCTTTCAGTAGATATATCTTATCTTCATTAAAAAAATTCAGTTAAAAATTAGACTTTAATAAGTGATCAGTTTTCCTTGTATGAGTTTCTCTTCTATGAGATATACTTGATATGATGTTATATTATGCCTTAATTTAATAAAAAATATTTTTCATCTTGCTTGTTTTTCAGTTATACACTTTACTAATTTTTAGTTTATTCATTGCACAAATACTACTTTTGATCTTGACCCTATATCTAATAATTAGAAAAAAAAAATTATTTTATCATTATTATTGAATTACTGATATATTTACAATATAATTTATGCTAAACTTTATTTGTAAAGAAACCTTATCAATATGTATTCTGTAAAACTACAATTGTATCATTGAACACTCTAATACTGATAAATAAAACCTATAATTTTTTTACATAATGATTTTATTTCATCTCTGATCCATACATTTTTTGCTTCACATTAGATAAATTTATTAATGAATTGCTATATTTTCTGTATGTGTGTGTGTGTGTGTGTGTGTGTTCGTATATTTTCTTTTTAATATGATGCATTCAGAGCAAGAAATGGTTAGTTGGAGAGAGATTTTAAGACCCAGCTTTATCTGAAAAGCACTTTTGTGCAATCACCAGTAGGAAACAAGAGTCTTTAAGTTGATCCATTCATTAACAATCTCCCTCCCTACCACATAGCAAAAATGTATTACCAACTTAAGCATAAGAGAACCTAATAGGGTCAGAGTCTCTGAGTTGATCCATTCATTAACAATCTCTCTCTCTACCACATAGCAAAAATGTATTACCAACTTAAGCATAAGAGAACCTAATAGGGTCAGAGCTGCAAACTGATAAATTGGATAAATAGATAAAGGATGAAAGAGTTGTATAATGAAGAGGAGCTCTATCTATCAGAATACTAATAGTTGCAAAGGATATCCATGTTTATGTTTTATCCTGACAGTCTTTTTTTTTTTTTTTTTCTTTTTTTTTTTTTTTTTACCTCCGGAACCACCGTTAGGTTATATCTTCAGAGGATGAGATGAACGAATTGTAGC
>JAAAKQ030470176.1:0-23724 GCA_010016005.3 Zanna intricata | reverse complement strand
GATGAAAGGCCGAGACGCTACCACTCGCGCCACGGAGGCCGGCATTAACGAGTGGTGAACTCGTCATCGCAAATCAGGTGATTTCGAAGTCGAGAGTCTTAAGTTTAAATCCTATTAAAGGCTTTTATACGGGTAAACACTTTTATACGGATTTGAATGCTAGATCGTGGGTACCGATGTTTTTTGGTGATATGGTTTTCAATTAACCACACATCACAGGAATGGTCGACGTTGAGACTGTACAAGACTGGAGCTTCATTTACATTCATTTATATCATCTTCATTCAAACTCTAAAGTGATAACCTTATGGTGGTTCCGGAAACTAAACAGGAAAAAGTAAAAGAAATGTATGACCCGGCGTTGGAATCATACGTTACCGGAAGTGTTATACGCTAGTAAATATGTACATTTTGTATAAGTGAATTAAAAAAATTAAAAAAAAGTTATATACTAATAACGCAGCTAAATCAATTCGTCGAACGAAATTAACAGTGAATTTTTTAAGACATAGTTTTCGGGAAGTTTATATTACGTAAGCATATTAAATAAATCATATTGGCATAAAGCCTTCAAAGATCTAATGACAATGGTCCGAAATTTAGGGCTCCGCACTTCTACATTACACTTAAGACATCCTATCTTTTTTGTTGTGATCATGTTTTTAACAGATTTAAAACTGGTTCGTTTAATATCTCTCCCAGTCAGTGATATAGGGTAGATTAAAACTATTTTTAATTTTATGAAATTTCTTATGCAAAAAAATCAATTTTTAATGAGTTATTAAAAAAATAGTTATAAAACAACTCAAAATGTAATATTTCAGATTCTTTAAATGAACATTTTCTTCAAAAAATATTTATGCAATTACTAATTGCAAAAATTAATAGTTTATGCACTAACGGCTGAAAGATATTTCCCTCGATTAGATAAATAAAAAAAACTGATAAAAACATTTTCAAACACTTTGTTAAGGCAGAAAAATATTAAAAAACATAAATAAAACTCAATTTTTTTACAAATGGGGTTCTTTTCAAAAGTTATTAAACTAAGATTTAAAACGTATATATCAATTTTGTAGAATTAGAAAATACGAACGATTAAATTGTTTTAATCGTTAAGATTTAGCACCACGTCTATCGATATTCCTCATATGGTATTAAAAAACAAACAGAGGTATTGATTTTCCCTCCATTCTCTACGTTCATAAGAAGGAAAATAACATGTTTTGAACCTTTTAATTTCAAATAAATTAGTTTTTTCTGACATTTTAATCATCATTCACAGGTTCAAGCCGATCAGTTTATTATTTTTTCATTTTTATCTTTGTTTTGAGTGAAAGAGATGTTACATTCATATAAGCTAATGATAGCCAAAAATCTCTGGATTTCTGTATTTTTATTTATGTCATTTCCGAAGTATAAATATATTCAGAAAACCGTTTAAACTGGTATCCTTCAGTATTCATCAACCTTTCAATATATCACTTTAATATTTTTTGTATCACAAAATCTATAAATAGCAAAAATAATTTAAAGGATGATTTTTTTCCAAGCAAACTAATAGAACAGAGGGAAATAAAATATTCAGTAATGATAAAATATGATAGAAAAATTAACCAATTTAACTAATATATAGATAAATAATAAATAAATGGAAAGTAACATAGATAGTGAGGCTCTCACCAAAGTAACCTTCCCTTAATTTATTGTTTTAATAATATTAAATTGAAATGTTTTATGTATAACAGAAAATATTCAACAGTTTTAAATTGTAAAACTCTGTGTACAACCATAAATATACACATGGTAAATAGTTTATTATAGTATAATGTTTGCGCGAGCTCGCACCCACCCAACACACACACACACACACACACACACACACACACACACACACACACACACACACACACATATTTTATACCATAAGAATCTTTGTCAGCCATTTTTTACTCCCCGTCATTGCCTTCGTTTTACTCGACTTTACAGATAATTATTTTTCTGTATCTGTTACACCATCTACTTCAATCCCTCCCCATTATCATCCCATATCATCAATCAATTGTTCACACACCACTCTCTCTCTTTTCCTGTCTCTTTTTTCTTTTAATTTTTATTATTTTTTAATGTTTTTTTTTTTATATACCTATACTTCTAATTATCACGAATATGCTGTTTACAATTCATTAAACGATTTCTAATATATTTTATTAATTTAGTAAATAAATTATCAAGTCCTCTTATTTTAAAACATTGACAAATTATTAATTTATCGTATTATTAAAAAAATATAACATTAAAAGTGAAGCGTAATTGTTATTAGAAGTGTTATTAGAACAAAGTAATGCAAATAAAGTATTCATAAAAAATTAGGATACCTTTTACAGATTTTATGGTCTAAGTAAACGTCCAGCTAGAAAAATTATTTTTCAAAAAAAAAAAAAGAAGACAAATAACTCAACACTTCTATACTAAAATAATAATGTTTTCTATCTTCCCGTTTCGATCTACATAAACATTTTTATAAAAATGACGATTGTTTATTAAGTTTTATGCTTTTAAGCGAGGAGACTCAAATTTAAAAAAAAATAAATAAAAATAAATTTATTAAAGTAATTCAAATAAACTCAAAATAACCAGTACAAAATTTATTTTATTGGAACTTTTATATCAATTATTTTGAAAACTATCAAGTCTGTGTAGAGTGTTTTTAAAGAATACGGAGCGAATTATTCTTCGCTTGGAAATTGAACACCACACTCCTATTTTATGTGGGTGTAGAGGTCATGAACAAATGTATGAGGATTGTTGGAGCTCCAGTAGCGAACATTCAGACTATTAACTTAACCACTCAAATGAAATCAAATCTCATCTGTAAAAATATATTATTTAACACTTTGATGCTCTTCTGAAACAAACTGATTAATCTATTGATAGTAGTGGAGTAGTGGAGCCTAGCAGCGTGGTTGACTGGATGTAATTCACATGATATTTGGTATGGCTTTAAGCTAAATAACCGGGTAGCTTTAAAGGTACTAAACAGAGATATTCCTTTCTGTTACACAAAGTTTTCGTAATGATTTGTTAGATGTAAGCGAGTTTTAAAAGCTTACCCTAACATCTTCCAATGTTTCTCACTAATTGCTGAACGTTTCCGTCTTTGTCTGTGATTGAAAATAAAACCAGTTCTTATATACTTCTTTATCAAACGATGAATTGAAGATTTATTCGGTACATTTTTACCCGGGAGCTGCAATTGAAAAGCGTCTTGCCACAAAAAAAAAAGAAAAGATTTTGTTAAATAATTTTAAAAATCTCTTTTTCCTTGTTCAAAACCATTTCTTTTTAATAGAAAATACAGATAATCAAAAATATCCAATTGTTAAAAAAAAGTAAATATAAAATTATACAGATTATAATTATACTGATTATAAAAAAATAGGTGCCAAGCCAACCTTTTTATCCAAAATTATTGTAATAACGTTTCTAAAAAATATTTTGATTGGATCGCGTTTTAAAATAAACACCAGTATTATTAAAATTAATATTAACTGAAATTAATTTTTTTAAGTGGTTTTATTTTTTAATATTATTTTATTAAAATTAAGTGTATAGCTACAAAAAAACCTACGTATGAATGAATAAGAGATGTTTCCAGGAAATACAAAGGACAGAAAAGAAGTGTATTTATATATATATATAAAAAAAAAAAAAGGATAAAAGCATGCAGAGAAATAAAATTAGGTAAATATTTATGGTAAGAGTAGGGCGTGAGCTAAGGCTAACGTGGGAATACGTATCGATGTAGTTATTTTACATCAAGTTTTACGAGTTTTCATAAAGTTTTACGTGAAAATGTTTCGAAGAAAAAATCTCTTCAAGTTTTTTACTAATAATACGATTTTATAGCAAACAATGCAATTTATAAAATAATAAGACTAAACAAAAAATATTAAAAATAATTCTTCAAATCCGTCTATATTACAGTGTAATATTTCTTTTAAAAAACTTTTCCGTTGGTGTTATCCCGAAAGAAACTTTTTTCGGTACTACCAGAAGGATCTGTTTTAAGGAATAAAAAAGGAAAATTTATGCATATTTTCGATCGTAAGTCTTAAGTAGAATTTGATTCTCCTCTTTTTTCAGATCGGTTAAAAAATATGTGTTTGACCTTTCTTTGTCTTTTTAGGAAGCATCATGAGAGTATAAATAATTTTCTTTTCTTTTTTTTTTAACAAAGAAATCAGTCTCATCGAATCATTTCTGGAAAAACTGATTATGATTTTTTTTTTTTACATGATGTTATCAACAAACGATGCTTTGTCAAATTTGACCTTCGCTCTGTTTTCTTGTGAAACAATAGAAGATTAAGAAATTTATTTCAAGGCTAAAAAAACTTTGGGAAAATGTTTCTCAAAAGTTTTCTCACCTCAATAAATTTATGTAAATAAATAATTTTTTTTTATCATTTACACAATTAACATTATTTTATTTATTTTTATTATTACTCCATTTTTAATGAAAAGAAGTTCCTGAAATGTTTTGGGAGAAGTATTCTACTACTGCAGATAATATTGTGGAATGATTATAATTTTTGATCTATTTTAATACCGGAAACGGGCGAATATATTATACATTTTCAACTATCTTAGTAGAAATAATTAATATATTGTTTAGTTTTTAGTAACAGTAAAATATCTTTGAAATTTAATAATTTGAATTATCTGTATTATTTAAACAGTAATAAATTTAAGAAATTGTATATTTATATCTTGCTTGAAACTTATATACTTTTTTTAAAATGTAATCACGAGCAGATTTAGTCAAAAAAATAATATCACAAATTTATTAACATTTTTCTCCGAGTTAATAAACTGGTACGGACAATTTAAGGCGAGTTATTTCCCATTCTTTTCTATCATTGGGAAATGTATTGTAGAGAGAAGAGTAATAATATTTTATACAAAGGTTCAAATTATAGCTTTTCAAATTCGTACTCTTTGTTATAATTATTTTTTTCTAAAATTAATTTTCAACTAGTGTTAACATACATTTTAAACCGGCGATGTTTCTTAAAGTTATTTTATAATTTTGTATTTCTTTCCGAAATTAAAAAAAAAGAAGCTTCTCAATTGTACAGGCATACAAAATTTTTATATACTTTCACTTTTCTTCAAACGGGCTGATTTCTATAATTCTTGTTTCATTTTGTAAAAGAAATTCATCTATTAGCCTTGTTATATAAGTCTTTTCAAGATATTTTAAGTGAAAAGTTTGTTAAATAAAAGTTATATTTTATTTGATGTTGGCGATGTAAGATTTTTTAAAATTGTTTCCATCATTATTATTAAGTGACGGATTGTTATAATATTAAAGCTAGATGCCATTCCGAATTCAAAGTATTTTTAATATAATTTTAGATTCATTAGAATATTTTCATTTGAAACATGAGAAATTTAATGAGAAATTTTACGATGAAAATAATACACATTCCCGCATTCAAGAGTTTAGCTCACACATGGTAATATTCTCTTTACGTTATTTCTCTGGATCCCTTTTTTCTCTATCAAGACACAAATGTTTAGTCTTTGTGTTTCTTTCAAACAAATTGTTTTCAATTGTCCAGGTTTTTTGTGTTTATCCATATTAAAAAAAATTTACCAAATATAAAATAAACTTAATAAATAAAACTTATTAATAACGCCGCCTTAAAATGTTATATTTACAGGTGATTTTTTCCTTTTTTTCTTAATTTTAATATTTTTTATTTGACGAAACTTTATGGGTTAATAAATTGTGGTAGTGTATTTCATTTAGGGAGTGAATGAAAGTAGAAATTTAAAAAGGCTGATATAAACAATATTTTTTAAGTCGGTTTCTGTGTTTACTTTCTTTTTATTCTAAGTTTGTTTTATGTTCCAAAATTTTTCTATTAAAGACATTAACTAGAATAAATTTTTAGCATGTACAAAAAACATATTATACATACATATATTTATATATCGAGAGATTTAAAAAAACAACTTCACAATTTTAAAAGCATATAAAAATTTATTTTGATATCTTACAGATTCGGTTAAGGTCTCATTCCATAGCAACCCACATCAAGTTTTGACTCGCATAGTTTATTAGTACCGAATTTGGCCACCAACATTATTGTTAAATATGAATATATTTTTTTTGTCTTTTTTTTTTTTAACCTCCGGAACCACAGTTAAGTATTACATTAGAGGATGTAGATGAATGATGTGTAGCGTGTGTGAAAATGCCATGCCCGACCGGGATTCGAACCCGGGACCTCCGGAATGAAAAGCGAGACGCTACCACTCGCGCCACGGAGGCCGGCAATATGAATACATTTACTGGTGCGGAAGTATACTCGCTGTGTATTTTTGTTTCATGATTTTATCAACAATTGCAGTTCAACGTAATTTTCGTAGAGAATACGGTAGATAGCCTAGCAGGCAAAATTTACTCTCAGGACAAAATATTTGTTGAGATACGTTGTTGTGTTAAACATACAAAAATCACAAGGCGACCACGCATTCTTGAAGCTGCTGTGGAACAACTCTGAGAAAGCTTTACACGAAGTCTAAAGAAATAAATTCGACGTCGTTTCGTGAGACTGACATTTCACAAACGATTGTTTGATGCGTATTACGTAAACGATTGGACTTTTATTCTCCACTCCACCGGCTGCTAAGTCCTTAAGTCCGGCAGGACAGGTCAGCTCATCGGTTGGATCTTTTTATTACTGCTCACTCTGATAATGAGGAGATCGTAGAGATTCTCTTTCTTCGTAAAGGCACAAACGACGATTTACATATCAGAGTGAAGGGTCACGTTAAAGTGGAGAAGTCAAGACAGTCTTCAGAGCGAAGGCGGCTGGTTTCAGAGTAGGTTACTAATTTAGGGAGAGCCGATGGACTGTTGTCCATATTAAAGACAATTCTGTGGAGAAGGAAATTACGGATGCATTGACATGAGCATTAGGAGGCGACGAAGAATTCTGGATGTAGTCGGTTCGTCCAGAATTTGGTGACATGAGGAAGACGACCGTCATAAAGTTACTTCTATTCGGATTTGAATACTAGATCTTAGATCTTGGATATCAGTATTCTTTTTTTTTGGTGTTTTTTTTCTCCACCCTCGGGCTGGACCTATAATGAAGTATAACACAGCCCGGGGGTTGTCCACTCAAATGGGCTTCCCCGTCTGGTACAACAGGTCGGCCTACCGGTTTGGATCATATAGTATGCCTGCCTCTAACCGCCAGGTTGGGAAACCGGAGATAACATAGTCAGTCCCGGCACCCACCCCGACGGCTGGGACACGGTCTTTATGCCGTTCGCCTCAAATGTGAATCCCTCGATGTTGGTGTTGGGTTTGACCGGTGATGACGGGTTTGACTGGTGATGTGTATTGACCGGAGTCAATACACATCAAGTATTGTATGTGTTTCTCGGAAACACAGAATTATTTAAAAAAATTAAATAATAGAAAGAAGACATTAAAAGTAACTTCCAAATTTTACACCCGGAACATAAAGCACTAACTTTAAACACAATAAATTTAACAAACACAACATATTAAACGTACAGATATAACATACACCTAACATATTATTCGATTACATGATTAATTTCCAAATGAATTTAACAATATTACCATCGAAAATTCTATTATGAAAGAAGGTGATTTCTATTATGAAAGAAGGTACATGATAAATTAATTTACATTAAATAAAACATATAATTTTGTAAATTCACATCTTTAAAAATTTAGGAATAAGATTACTTTCTTCAATCAAAGCAAGAATGAGAATAATAATTCTCTTTTATTAATGTATAATACATTTTTGTAGATGAAAAATGCCAAGCGTAACCGGAATTCGAATCCAAGACCTTCCAGATGAAATGTTGAGACACAACCAGTCCACCATGAAGGTTGGTAATCTCTATTTAATTTAAGATTTTTATGTAAATTAAAAATAATATTAATTCATATATATTTTCTTTGCTTAATATTTTAAAAGTAATAGAAAATTAGAATTATCGTTAAATTTGAAAAGTTTTTAAGGAAATAAAAGTAAAAAATAATAAAATAAAAAGTTATAAAAGTTCACACTTTAAGTAAGATGTTTTATAGCATATCTGAAATGTGTAAAGGATCTAAAACCATTAAGTATACAAGAAACCGGGATGAAAGACTTTTTCATAGAGTAGCAAAATAAATGTATTTGTAAATAACTATAATTCCTTATAAAATTAAGTTATTAAAAAAAATTAAAAACTGTCAAAAAGTAAATAAAAATATTAATTCTTCTTTTAATTTCAACGTTTTGAAGTCAGCGTCAAATTAAAATAACAACCAAAAATTTTAATTATACGTAATTTAGACTTCAATTGCAAGAAGTAAAAATTGTAAGAAAAAAAATTTACGACACAGTCGTAGGACTTTCCCGCTACGCGGTTTTTTTTTTATGATGCACGGCTTACATACACATCTTAAAATTTAAAATATTTATCACTTTATTTAAATTTAATAGTTTTTGTGTATTTAATACAATGATTCTAACTAAAGCGCGCGCGTGTATCGTATTTCATTTACGCAAGTATGACGCGGTCACTAAATACTTTTTTCCACTTGAAATATTATTCATTTATTTAATTCTACCCTTCACCTGTGACATTACAGCATAAAAGATGACTGCCGGCCTCCGTACCGGGAGTGGTAGCGTTTCGGTCTTTCATCGGGAGATCCCGGGTTTGAATCCCTCTCAGGCATGGCATTTTCACACACGCTACAAATTATTCCTTTCATCTTCTGAAGCAATATTTGGTTCCGAAGTTTAAAAAAAAAGACTACAGCAGCTGTACATCAGTACTTCACTTGTGATCCTTGGTGTTAGGGGGAGTACTAATGACAGAGTATATCAGTGTAGCCATTAGTTTATTTAGAGCATTTTTTGGGGTGAAGGTGCGATTTTGCAAAATTTTTTTTAGAAATATTAATATTTTTTAATTGTTAACAAATGTGCCTAAGAAATATAAGACCTATTAGGCGAAATCTCGAGGTACTGAAGGTGACCTTGCTCTATAGCCTCACCTTCTTGACCTTTTAAGTTGAAAATTTAATGGCATCAATGTCTCATATATAGAAATAATCTGTCCAAGTTTGATCAAAATTAGTTGAGTAGTTCTGGAGATGTAAGTTGATTTAGTGTGCGACACTTAACACCGAACACATACAAGTACATACATACGAGCCCATCAGGCTGGTTTAGTGGATAACAGGCATCGCAAATCAGCTGATTTTGAAGTCGAGAGTTCTAAGGTTTAAATCCTAGTAAAGGTAGTTACTTTTATATGGATTTGAATATTAAATCGTGGAAAACGGTGTTCTTTGGTGGTTGGGTTTCAATTAACCGTACTTCTCAGGAGTGGTCGACCTGAGATTGTACAAGACTTCAATCACTTTCATACACAGCATCCTCTAAAGTAATACCTTATGGTAGTAGTAGGCTAAACAGAAAAATAAAGAAAACTACGTATATACGAAAACTATTCATCAGGTTTTTTTTGGTATTTTGGGTTCTTTAGTTGTCAAAACGTAAAGATACGATGAAAAAACATGTCCAAATTGGATCGATTACCACAGTTTCCCTTCTGTAGATACACCTCTGCTATAGAGCTAGGCGGGAGAGTAAAATGTACTACTTTTTTCACTTTAAATCGTTTTATTCAATTATTATAATTATTTTTTTAAATTTAAGTCAGAAATAATGCATGTAGGATTTTGAAATGTTTATTTCATTTCAAATATTTTAATTTTGTTAAAAATTTAGGTAGGCCTACAAAAAAAAAAAAAAAAAAAAAAATGTTCCAGTATGCAAAAATCCGATTGCGAGAAACACAAAGTCAATAAACCTGTATAATGATAAAAATAACAAAGCGATGAGGAAAAACACTCTTGTTAAATATGATGTATCAATTAATTAAGACTTTTTGGGATGTTGGTGTCTGTATAAATTTTTATCCTAAACTTTTCTACTAATTTTCCATCGATAATTCAAAAATGGCGAATAACATCAGTCAAAATATTACGCTATTATAATGCAAGGAATGTGCGCGCGCATTCATCGGATTGCGCACAACACACACACACACACACACACACACATATATATGTATCGTGTGTGTGTATATATATATATATATATATATACACACACACATAATGTATGTGTGAATACACATACATTTATATATTACATACATATTTTCAATTTAGATTCAAATTAATAAGATTCTGATTTTGAAGCCATATAATACACATTTCAAAAGAAGCAGGTATGAAAAATTCCGATTTTTCCTTATTTTATTCAGTTTAATTTTTTGTGCAAGAAATATTCAAAACAAATATTTTATGAGAAAAATGAAAGAGATGAGATGTATGTAATTTTTTTTATTTCATATTAAAATACGAGTATATTTTCTGTTTATTAGAAGAAATTTTTATAACTTTAATTTGATGAAATAATTAAAAATAAATAGATCCTACACACAAGCATAAAATTTAAAACTCCTTCACCATTGTGAATCATTGAATAAGCGCACATGAAAAATACTATTATAATGATAACATAATTTCTAATTGAGTTTATGTTGTCTGTTGTCGATCTTAAATTAAGCGTAACTGAAGAACAACTCAATCAATATTCATTAAATTCTTACTTGTATAATTTCAGGTACACTGCTATAGCATATCTTAATTTCAATGAAATTGATTCTGTATTTTTGGAGATTTTTGAGCCACAAAATTTTCAAATTTTTTTGGAACAATTGTGTGTAACTCAAGAACGATTTATACAATCTTCGTCAAATTTTCACAAGTACAACTTCAAATTCACTACTACAGCATATTTAAATTTTACTGAAATTGATCGAGTAATTCTGGAGATTTTTGAGCCATAAATTATATACTTAGCCCTATATATACATGTATTTATATATGAACTAAATATATATAATATTTATATATTTTAAACTTTTTCCTTCATTTTTCTTTAAAAAGTTTTATAAAAAAAGAATTCTACGACTTTATTTTGGAATTAGCAGTTTTATATATATATATGACTAATATATTTATTTTTAAAGACTGTTTTACATGCTGTTGACTGTTTAATATTTCGGTACATTAATATATTGTATTTAAATGCATTACTGTTACATCACTGTAGACGAACAGAACTGAATAAAAAAACTAAAAGCTAAATAAAAAACTAAATAAACTACTCATTTGGTGAGATGTACGGTATATATATTTTTTTTTGAAGAAGTTTTACGTGTTATCTGAAAAAAATTAAGAATTTTTTGTTTGTTATTTGTTGAACGAGTGCTCAACAAATAAAAATTACTATGTTCGGGAATTGAGCTCGCTGAGCACGCATATTTCTGCGCATATTAACCACGCATCTCGATATAAATACGAGTAAATAACGCACAAGAGAGATCTTATCATCTGGCCGGCGACGTCGTATTGTGTTCTTTTATGGTTTACGTTATCTTAGTAACATTCTGATAAAATTTATTAAGGTGGACTTCATAGTAATGGTTTGTATATACATACAATTTTATGTATATTTACTTATTCATTTTACTCGTATTTGATAATTTCATCATAATAATTTGTTAAATTAATTATTATTTGTTTAATGCTTACGTACTTCTTAAAAAAATTATTCATACTTTTCTGCACGGTCATTATCAGTATATAAATTCTAGTATCTGACATCCAAACAACCTCTATTAAGGGGAATATTTTTTCCGTGCCCCTAAAATTTTATATTTTATTCACACACAATAAAACTAAAAATAATATTCTCCTAGATAGTTATTTGATGATCTTTAACTGCTGCTTTTGGTTATCGTGCCTATAAAAATAAAGGAATAAGTCGTTTTGAATTGAAACAAAACACCTCGTTTTTAAACCGAGCGGAATAAAATATCATATGTTGACAATTTTTTTTTTTTATATGCAATTTCATCCAAAAATTCATAATATTTGAGCTAAGTTTATAGTAAACATAAGTAAATTAATCAAAATGGTTTCATAAAACAAACACATAAATATATATTACGGTAAAATTTTATTAATCTGGTGATTGTACATAATTACCGGTTTATATGTTTAATCGTCTTCAATATTGGAGGATAACATATATAATTTGTACATTTAACGTTAATTAGACGAAGTTAACGATTGTAGGTTATGTTGATATATACGATTCTCAGTATACGAAACCAACACAATCTACCCAAACATAACCTACGTTTGCTTCGCTCGCTAACCTTGACTAATTAACAGCAATGTTTTGATTATTTAAATAATAAATTCAGTAATTACTGCTTATATTCAAGTTATTTTAATATTGAGAATATATAAAATGACCGGTATGTTTAATAAATTGTTATATATTTTCTAAATTTTCCTACACTGGAGGCGATTATACATATTAACCAGTAATTATGCATAAACACTGGATTAACCAAATTTACTGTAACATATACATACTACCGTTTGAATAAAGGGTACTTACATATTAGCCCGTCAACCATAACCGTAATGATATTCTAACTTTGAAAATACTTTAAAGTTACGGGATCATTTACGCATCTTACATATTAGAAATGTAAGCAATTGTTGTCTACACATATAAAGTAACTAAACTTAACCTACGCTCGCTTCGCTCGTAACTTAGACCAATTAATAATAATGTTTTAAATATTTAAATAATAAATAATTGCAATTATTACTGAATTTATTATTTTAAATACTCAAAACATTTCAGTGCTAATTAGTCAAGGTTAGCGAGGGTGTAGGTTAAGTTTGGTTAAATTTTACTTATGAAATAAAAATAAATGGTTATAAAAAATGATAGTATAATGGTTATATCAGGTGATATTAACAGTAATCCAAAAATTTGCAATTTATTAGTCGACGGACTAATACGTAAATACCGAATAAACACAAGAAAATTTTCAAAATTATAATATAAAATAATTATAAATGAGTATATCACTTATTTTAGTTATTCAAGATATACAACTTTCATGTAGAATTTTTTCCAGAACAAAATGAAAAAAAATTGCATTATAATTTATAAAATACTGTAGATATATGAACATACCTTATGCATATTGACTTTCTATTATATCAAATATTTTCAATTCGACATTCAGAATATTCTATATGATATTATTAAATGTATCTATTCTCATAAAATGAGAACTGAAATGAAATAATCTTAGCTAAAGTAATCTTATTACATTTTGGGTGAATTAAAGTATTTTTATTTTTGGTGATATTGGGGGCCGATTGGAAAAATGGAACAATTTAATTTTTCAGTGTTTATGTACATATATTACATTATTAATAAGTTTAAATACACAAATTTGCCGACAGCGTTAAAAATTTATAAATAGTAGAATATAACATAATTCCTTCACATTGATACTGATTACTTTTCATATTGTTCCTTATTGAACCAAAAAAATTCTTTCCGTATTGAAAAAATTTCCACCCGTAAATTAAGCCATAACTAAATTATATATAAAAAAATACCTAGGTAAACAATTAATTGTGTATATAATTATGAATTAAGTGGATATCACGTGATCATCACGCGGTTATTAAGTGATGATCACACAAATAGAACAATAAATAATCTAAATGTGTGTCTGAACTAGTTTAAAGATTAATCAGTATTAAGCTCAGAAATTGGGTTCCTGATGTTACTTCATTTTGTTCTATTTTTTAATAATTTATTACTCGTTAAAGGGGTTGTTTCCCTCATCCTTCCTGATTAAAAAAAAGAAGATTAATTTTATTTTATTATAATCTTTTTCTTTGTTATAATTTTCTTAATTTTTCAAAAATTAAGACAGTTTCTTCTTTCGATAGAGGATCCGGCATAAATTTATTATTTACATAAATTTACCCGATTAACATAAATAAAATAATTCAGTATAATGTTTAATTTTATGTTTACTATTGTACTGTAATTACTGTTACAGTACTAAGTACAAATATAAGTCGTTACCACGGGTTTACATCAGCGATATAAAAAAGCGGAGCATCACTGCTCATTCTGAATTTTAATTAAAGCAGTGTGTTTTTACTTCTGCTATTAATATTTTATTAAGTATTAATAATTAATTAATAGTTAAGTATTAACTATTAAAATTTTATTAAGTAAATTTCATACAACAAATTTCTGGGTATTGTTTTTAGTTTTCTTATTTTATTTTTCAGAAGTTTTTTTTTTATGAAGTTTAAAATATGAATATACATGTTTAATTTCAGTTAAATTGATTTTTGTGTGGTATTCTTTTTTATTAAAACAATTCATGTATTTAGAATCCGATTTAATTATATTCAGTTTTTGTGTCTGTAAGTTGAATTTCTTAATACACGTTTTTATTTCCGATTAATCGGTAATTTTGGTAAGCATCTTTCATGCAATGCAATTCGTGTCTATGAAGAACTACTTTATTTTTTGTCCCTGTTCCCAGGTCGGACCTACATTCAAGAATTGCGCAACCCAAGCGATGTCCTTTGTCTCTAATGGACATCCTCGTCTACTGGCTGTATGTCCGGCATGGTCGGTCAACCCGCCGGGTCTGGATCTTGAGTTAGTGCCTGCCTCTAACATCAGAGGTGGGGTTAACCATATCCGGCTATGCCGTTCCTGGGTCCCATCCCCTCCTCCAGGTCTCGGTCTTTTTTATTACCGTCGCCTACTTAAATGGGGGACGTCCAAACGGATATGAACGTCCCCCAACGGTTCGGGTCTTCTTAACATACTTTTTTTTTTTCTTTTTGAGGAGCTACTTGGATCCCAACAACTGTCCGTATGTCCAATAATCTCCAATAAGTATGTCCAATCTCTGTAAGAATAAGTGAGTTCCGGTCATCCAGAATGTGTGTTTATTATTATTGTATCATGGTGTATTGATTTAATAATTCCCTTCCAGTACGGAAGTAATATTTATAATATATAGCATATCAAGTAAAATGGCTAATTTAATTTATTGTTTTAAATTGTTAGTCCCAGACTTTATTACATATTAATCTGACATTCAAAGACGCTAAACTATTTGCTGCTTTTATTAAATGTAATGATTTCTTTTACATAACTTGTCTCTGTGTTGGACAGAATAAACATTTTACTTTCAAGGTTAAAAATTACTTGCATTTGGGTGGATTTTGACATGCTAAATCCACCCAATTTATATTCGGTTCAATGAAAAAGGCACTTTTTAATCCCTTTCCTTAGTTATCTGATGTCTGGTGCTTTGCTTTCTTCAGAATAGTTAAATCATTTTTAGGAGTAACTCATAACTCGTGTCAGGTCAAAAAAAAAAAACTGTCGATAACAATAAATGTAACCAAAATATTAATTTTATACGTTTAAAAAGAAGTTAAACTTTCATGAAAAAGGTAAAAAAAACCTTCCATGAAAATGGAAAAAATAAATTTATTTAAAATTGAATTTATTTAAAATTTTATAACATAATTTAGGATTTGTGAAGTTCCTATTACCATTTCTAGGCTAGTGAGAAATTTTATAAGAATTATTTATATTTGCTTCTACATAAAATAATTGTATTAAAAATAAATCACATATACAGGTGGCATTAACGCAGATAACAAAGAGTAATTTAAAAATATAAATTTATATTAAATGTAGAAAAAAATGCTCAACATTTAAATTACAAAATGTCGTTTAATTACTATCCCCCCTCTTTATCTGTTTAGCCTCCGGAACTACCGTAAGGTATTACTTCAGAGGATGAATGAGAGGATGATGTGTATGAATGTGAATGAAGTCCAATGACTTGTGAATGATGTGAATGAAGAATCCAATACCATCAAAGTTCACTCAAATAAAACAAGTATTATTAAAAGTGATGATTCTTTTTTTTGTTGAATTCAATTTTAAATAAATTTTTCTGGCTGAGTTTGCATGAAAGGGAAATTTATTAAAAATAAAATAGCTCTTTACAAAGTGTCAGAATCAGTTTTATATAAATTATTTTTGTTTAACGTAGAAGTTATCTTTACTTATACTTATGTAAATATTGTAATCATGAATTTTTGAATAATTATTTTAAAAAATTTTTGAAATTTTAAAGATAAAAACGGTGTAAATTTCGTAATATTAAAATTAGAAAATCTTTTTTAGAGAAAATTGGATTGTTTAGGCTTTAATAAAACAGGAACAGATAAAAATGAGTGAGTCGGTTGTAGTACCTCAAAATTCAATACTATATACGTGAATGCCATGTAAGGAAACATATCCCCGTAATAAATTTAGTAAATGAGAGGTAATCCGATAATATACAAAAGGCAGAAAGACCTATCCGAAGTTTCCCATATAAATGATCAATAAATCAGCCAATTTAATTGTGAATCTAGAACTATTTCTTAAAAACCTTACATTATTTATTTTTTCTCCACAAATTTTATTAATTTCTCCCACTTTTTTTTCAAAAAGTTTGTAAGGTTTTACAAGTTGTTCTTAAAGTCGAAGGTATTACTTTCGCACAGTAGGGTTGGGGAGAGAAATTGAATTTCTTTTTTGTTTTGAAATATGAGGAATACAAAAATACCATTCACTTAAAATGAAAATTTCCTTATATATATTTATATATTCCCTCAATATTATATTTTCCTCTATATAGAGGAAAATCTGTAATATAATCTGTTAGTAATATGTATATATATATATATATATAGAGAGAGAGAGAGACTTATGATTAAAATTTGTGGCTTGAAAAGTTTCAAAACTACTGAGTAAATCTCATTGAGACTTAGATATGCTGTAGTAGTATATCTGAAGTTGTGCATGTGAGAATTTGATGAAGATTCGTCCGAGTCGTTGTCGAGTTACGTTGAATCTGAGAACAACAGACAACATACCTCAATTTGTAGTATATTTTGGTTGCTTGGATTGTGAGGTGAAAATGAATTCTCTTACGTTTTGAGGTATGAGAATTACGAAAATACTATAATGTATACAATTTTTTTTGCTTGAAAATCTCAAAAATAACATTCATTTATGAAATTTTATGGTTCAAAGATCTCCAAAACTACTTCATTAATTTCATTAAAATTTAGATATGGCGTAGTAGTATATATGAAGTTTACATTTAATAGTTTGATAATTATTGGTTGAATTGTTCTTTATTTACGCTCAATTTAAGGTTGACAATAGAAAACATAACCTCGATTTGAAGTTATGTTTACTTAGTATTGGTGTATTTTTCATACGCGCTTACATACGAGTCGCTTATATTTAATATTTATATTTTAACATATTTCATATTTTTACATATGAAGATTAATTGTAAATAAGTTTATACTTGATGCTTAGTGTGTAGGGTCTACTCGTTATTTTTAACTAGTTTATCAAGTTATGATTTTAATTTAATTTACTTATAAACAGTATTATAGACAGTACATTAAAATATACAGTATATTATTGGTAAATTAAAAAAAAAAAATTATACTTCATTTAGTTCTGTAATTTTTTTAATGTTTTGTAAATTTCTTGTCCAAAAATTATGCAAAATATTATACAAAATAATTTAACGAAAATTTGGTCTTTTTGCGCAGAATTACACAAGAATTTTTGTTATGAAGGTTATTCTATTAGAGTTAAATAATATTTCTCTACTGCTACTACTGACAGTATTATTGAATACTAAAAACTTGTTTTGTTTGATTTAAGAGAGTATTTACTTACCACTGAAATGGTAGTAAAACTGAACGGTGAATGAAATTGTGATTAATAATGACGCCTGTTGGGGTTGCACAAAAATAAGAGCCGCTGGTAGCACCACAAAATTTTTATTTTTGTAAACTTATAAATCGGTTAATACCGAATGAAATACACCAAACAACGTCTCAACACCAACTGAAACCGAACACGCACATTCACACGCACATGCACACACACACACACACACACACACACACACACACACACACACTCACACTCACCAAGACTCAACAACGCCGCATCATCAATTCAGGTCATTGGTGTATTGTTGGTATATCTTACTAACTAAGGATTACCCAGTTATGGAATATCCGAAAAAAATTATTTACAACAGATGGCCTATTAGAGATCCTCCAGGAATGCCTAAATTTTATGAGACTCATTCGACTGGACAATCTTTATCTTTTTAATTATATTTGAAATTAATTGTCATCTGAGTCCTTTCTTCTAAAAGTGACTTTGTTATAAATGGAATAATTTCGTATATCCCAGATATATGATTTTCTTTTCTAGAACGGTATGCAGAATGAATCTAAAATCGAAACTATAGTAAAATCTAGAAGCATATCAGAAAATTATTGAGCAGAATTTGTTTCTCATTCACTGTTGAAATATACTCATCCTTGTGTAAATGAAATAATCATATTCCTTCTGAAACCGAATTAATTACCTGGAAAAATAGAAAATTTATCCCATAGTTTTTTTGAATTATTTATTCGAGCAATTTTAACAAATCGGAGGTCACATATGGGTTTGTATGTTTCAATATACTTTCTATTCTCTCATTTTCAATAACAGTCGTGGCGCTTAATTTTTTAAGGAAAACAGTGTTACTCCTATATAATGTAACAGTAAAATAAATTAACAAAAACTTCAGCAAACTATTGTATTATAGCAAAGTTTTGGAATTTTGGAAGATATTTCATCCCAGCTGGATGAATTTAAAGAGTTTAATTTTTAAAGTGGTTAATTTTTTAAGTTGTTAACTTTTGAAAATCAGTTTCATACAGAACTGACGACGCTACAGAAAGTTGGCCAGAAGTGCTTCCTTCATTAAAAGCCTCTTTTTTTTTCCGTTTAGCCTCCGAAACTACCGTAAGGTATTACCTTAGAGAATGAATGAGGATGATATGTATGAATGTGAATGAAGTGTAGTGTAGTCTTGTACAATCTCAGATCGACCACTCCTGAGAAGTATGGTTAATTGAAACCCAACCACCAAAGAACACCGGTATCCACGATCTAGTATTCAACTCTATATAAAAATAATTACCTTTACTAGGATTTGAACGTTAGAACACTCGACTTCGAAATCAGCTGATTTGCGATGTCGAGTTAACCACTAGTCCAGCCCGGTGGGCTTCATTAAAAGCCTAGTTCCATCAGGTTGATAAAAATGATTGTGTCCAAAATCTTCCGTAAATTCGTTGAATTTCTACAGGATATCAAGAACTCAGTTTTTCATGCAACTCTATGTTCCTCTTCTCTCATAATAAATATTTTTTATTGTTTCGATAGATATGCTGTCGTGTTTGTACGTTAATTGCCGTAATCGTAATAGTTTTTAGGTGATCCGATATTAAAAAGTTATACCTAAAAAAATACATACCCATTTTCAAGAATAATAAACATGTCGTGCCTTCATGTCATGTCTAGTCTAATCATCGCTGTATAATATTCAAATCCGTAAAAAGCAATTAACATTTAATAGAATTAGGACCTCAGAATCTTCGACTTTGAAAATCAGCTATTAAACAACTTATTAGCGACGCCAAGTTAACCAGTAAACCAGCCCGGTGGGCTTGTTTATTTTAACGTTGTAATTTTTCAACTGTAATATATCCGGAGGTCCCGGGTTCGAATCCCAGTCGGGCATGGCATTTTTCACACACGCTACAATTCATTCATCTCATCCCTGAAGATGTACCTTAATGGTGGTTTCGGAGGTGAAAAAAAAAAATACATATATAAAATATATGTATAAATTACTTAATTTTACAGGTATAAAATACTTAAAATGTGTTTAATATCGGAGCGTAAAACAATTAAACATATTATTATATTTTGTCAAAAAACTGAAAGATCTAATAGTTAAGATTGTTATAAAAAAAAAAAAATTAATGTACCTGCTTTTCCTAATTGGTACCATAAATAAAAATAATTTAGTAAATTGCGACTAATTTTCCTTCTGAAAAACTCTAAAATAAATTTAACATAATTTTCCCGTATTTATTTTAAAAGCCGTTTTTCCTTGTCACCATTTATTTTGTTTTGTTTTATCTTACTCAGTTCATTTTAACTAAAAGAAAGTTTCTTCAAGTCTCATTCTGTTTCCAGTTAACTTGTTTTAATTCTTTTGTTGTTTGTTGAACTTATTTTTCGTTCTTTGTAAATAATATTGTATATTTTTAAATTTATTGTTATGAACTTTGTAGATTATTCTTTCTGTTAATGCGATTAATTCAAGAAATGGTTTCAAGCAGTCGATGTAATCTTTACAATAATAAATTATTTATTTTAAGCATTTATTAAAAAAAAAGAAAAAGAGAGAGAGAAACTTTCTCTATTTCAGTTTATAATAAAATAAATTTAAATATAAGATTATTTTATGTATTTCTTTCTAATTTTTTTTTGTTTTTCTTATTTTTTTCCTAGTTCGATAAAAAGAAGTAAAACTTAATAATCTTTAGTAAATATCCGTTGCCAAGATTTTTAGAATGATTTTAGTTTGATTTAGCTTTCTATTTTTTATAAAAAATATATGGAAAAATAATGTGTAAGGTCATTTATTAGTATTTTTGTTAAATTTCTATTTCTAATCGCTTGCAAAAAAAAAGACGTGCTTTTAAGTTTATAATTCGATGAAATTTAAGTTTTATTTATTTAGGTATGATAAAATTATTTTAATATGCTAATATCACATTTTAATATTATACATTTTATATTATTTTAATATGCTCACGACATCAGGAATGCCGTGCGATGGGTTGGCATTATTTTTGTTGTGTGTGTAATATATGCTTTTGTAATATTTCTTGTGTAATTTGTGTGTTAAAATACTGAACGCCTGGGGTCGAAACTTTGCGACGTTTAGGGCCAGGGAGGCAGCTCTAGGATGTTCTGGTCCGTTCACACGCAAGAGTATATAGGTCGGAACTTCCCGATGATGACTCGAGAGACCATCGAGGTATGTGAGGGACGCGAAAAGTGAAGGGGGTGTGAAATGCATCCCTGAAACTTGTATGTTAGGAACGGGAAGGGTAGGCCCCCCCCCCCGTGGAGGGACGCATCGGCATTCCAGAAGCGGAGGGCAGTGCGTTCCGAAGAAGCTGGGAGGACTCCGGTGGGACAGTCTCAGGTGGAGGCTAAGATAGGGTTGACAGACTGCTGCCACGACACTCGGCAATTGAGTAATGTCTAACGGCGGGTCCGGTTGCCGTACGGGTGTGTATAAAAAGAAAAAAATCCAATTCCAATAATGCTTCAGCGTAAAACATTTAAATTTTTAATAATTTAGAAGAAATTTAATTGTAATTTTTATGAATGAAGAGTGAATTGTTATTATAAAATACAAAAAAAAAAAAAAAAAACTAAAGAAGGTATATTGATCAATATATGATAACAACCATAGCAAGGAAATTAATTTTAGGATTAAAAAAATAACTAAAATTCCCTTCAGTTATAATATTGCTTGTAGATAAAATAAAAAAAATTCCCTCTGCCTACCTATTTAACTAACAATATCAAATGCTATTTTGTTGCACTGTAAATGATAGGCTTAAACGAGATGTTTGTAACGATTATTAAATGGTTATCATCATTTGATGATCGTTTATCATCATCATCATCATTTTATAATGACTGTTTAACTCTGATGACTGATGTACTGTCAGTCTGATGACTGACCACTCTTAAAATTGAAATATCTCTCCAGTTTAGTTATTTATTGAAATTTATTTGTAAGTTTATACTTCATATTCAGAGCTATCAAAAAATGTATGTAATATGTTAAATTACAGACACCTGACTTAAAATCAGAAATTATTTTTGAAACTTTTATTATTAGATTTAGAGAAAACTTTTTTTAAGAAAATTTATTCAGCTTAACCTATGTCTGAATATTTTTGGAAAAAATATTTCTAAAAATTTATTCTCCATCTCTGAAAAATATATATTCTGTTTTTTTGTTTCTTGACTTAAAACTTTTATTTTTATTATTGAAAACAGCCAGGAAAGTCATTCAGCACTTTTCTAGCTTCTTTTTTAATAGCAGAAACATTTTTTTACTTTATACTTTGGTTTGGTAAAGAAAGATTAAAAATGAAGTATTTGGTGTAACTGCAGGTGAAAATCTAAAATAAGACTTGAAAATTAAATCTCTATGTAATAAATTTTTTGAAATTCATTTCTTACCGGTTTAGAACCTGAATAAAGTTCTACATAAGAATTATTTAAAAACAATATACCTATTACTAATTCGTTAAATAATTATATTGTAGTTTGGTTGCTTTGAAAGGAACAGTAGACTGTCATTTCGACATTCTTTTTGTTGTAAAAGAATTAATCTTAACAGCTATTTAAATAAAAAACAAAATTATTATTGTTCAGTGTGCTTTTAAGAATTTAGTTTACAAGTATTTATTTTGCCGGCCTCCATGGCGCGAGTGGTAGCGTCTCGGCCTATCATCCGAAGGTCTCGGGTTCGAATCTCGGTCAGGCATGGCATTTTCACACACGCTACACTTCATTCATCTTCATCCTCTGATGTAATACTTAACTGTGGTTAAAAAAAAAGAAGAAAAAAAAAGAGTTTACAAGTATTTGACAAGTACATGTGAAGAGCTTTATCCCATGTATTTTTAGGTGTAAGATAAATCTCATAATTTATAAAAATTTTAGAATATTTATGAGCGTATAAATGCATAAATATACTGAATAAATCTCATGAATACTTCAGATTGGAGTTTTATCAATAAAAATTCAAATTTAATTCTTGTACATCTCGACAGTTAGACTACATAAATACTGAAATAACGAACTCTGTTTCAAATTACCTTATTTAAAATTTCATGACTTTCAATGAATTAGATTTTCCGAATTTTAGAAAAATTTGTATTATAAATTAGATTTGATTTTGTGGATTGAAATGATTTCATAATTCATTATACATTAGCATTCCTTTGAGCTTCGCCCGCTCTGTATGATTACTTGGGTTCCCTGTTGCTTTCAGTTTTTTCCTTTTTACAACTTCAGTGGCTGAGTGTTGGTTGAAATGGTGGCGAGTTGTGCACCATTGCAACCCTAAAAATCGAAATTGAAAAAAAATCCGTACATTATTTTTTGAGATTTATCCGAAAGTATTTGCAAGCCTAAATATAGTGAATAAGTATAGTCGTTTAGTATAATCGGGAATGGGGAAAATTTGCAGTCATTGTTCAAAAGTTTTTACCTTTCTTCACTCCTATCAAGATCGATTTTCAGAAAATCCAGATAATTGATTTTTGGTAATCTTTATGTGCATATTTAAAAATTAAATTATCTTCATTTGTTTTCAAGATATTAAAAAAATCTTATGTGGACACCACATAACTTCCTTGTACGCCTGTTAAATTACATATACGCATTTTTTTGTTTTAATGGAAAGTACATAAAATTTAATTAATTAATTTAATTCCATTAATAACTTCAGATATTTTTTCATGTTTTTTGTAATTTTTATTATTGAACTATTATTTATCGTAGAACTAGCAGTTAATGAAGTTAAAGAACAATTTAGCACTGGAGTAACGGTGCAAGGTTAAAAGATAAAGATGCTATGATTTGCTGACGATATAGTAATTCTAGCAGAAAGTAAAAAAGATTTAGGAGAAACTTTG
>JAAAKQ030470165.1:0-23725 GCA_010016005.3 Zanna intricata | reverse complement strand
ATTCGTTCATCTCATCCTCTGAAGATATAACCTAACGGTGGTTCCGGAGGTAAAAAAAAAAAAAAAAAAAAAAAATGTTATTTAAATTGTTATATGTTGCAATTTATTTGATTTCCTACTTCCACAACTCATTTTTTTTTGCACTGATGATCTTCTCACACAACACATGATGACCTTGGGACAATCAAAATCTTCCAATATATCTATATTTTATCAGATATTAAGGTAATACCATAAAATAAATAGTATTTCTCTACGACAAATGAGTCCTTCTATCCTGTAACCTTCAGGATAAGTGTAATTAATATCTGACATCTTGCAAATCCTAGGGGAAATAAAAAGTCTCTTGTGGGTTTTTCTATTCTTTATGCAAAATAACAAGAAGAAAAAGATGAATACAAAATAATATTACAGTGTCTGGGAAAGCTAGTGTTATAATGACATAAAACTAACTTACTGATTCGTCAAAAATGTTACAATCTTTGTAAACAATACTGTCTACTCAAAAATGTAAAATGCAGGGAGAGTTTTGACTTTTTTTGTCAGTAAAGTTTTGCACAAATTTCTTCAAATGCATAACTTACTATATTATTATAAAGAATGAGATTATTATAAATAGAAGAAGATAATTCACATTACAAGAAAGAAGTGTAGGCTAACATGCATCCAACTTTTGGACTCAGCAGATAAGTTAACTTATCAAACAGAAAACCATATCCCATCATAATAAAATTTAATACATCAAAAGATAAATGCTACAAATACTTAAAGCAAATGTAAAATACACTTTACTAGGTAAAACTAAGAAACAATAATTCATTACATTTTACACTTAACAGACATACTCTATTACTTTTAAATTCATTTAAAAGAAAAATCACACAAAAAATACTGCTGCCTATATAAAAGTAAAATTTTAAGTTATTTGTAATGATCTACAAAAACGATTGGCTTTGTAAATCAAATCGATAACTCAAAACAGAATCATTAATATGAGGCTGACTTGGTACTGGAAAATAAAATTCTTCATCATCTTCCTCATCATCATCATTATCAATTTGAAATAAAGAAGATTCTTTCTTCACCTGGAAGAATGATACATTTAAAAATAAATAAGAATTCTGAATAAGTGAAAAAGAAATACTTTGTCCTGGTATCTACATTTCAAAAGTGTATCGTTAAAACTAAATGAAGACAAAAGATCCAACCTCAAAAACTGCAGGGAAAAGTCTTTATCATTCATGGTCTGTGCCAAACTCATTTTAGACTTCAAAACTGTTAATGTTCTTTTTAAAGGAATATTTTAATAGGTCATACTTATCCATGATTGGGATCAGAGATTTTTAGCTACAGTTTTTTCCAACTAATTTTTTTGATTGGGTCTCTTTTATGCTATTGTTTAATACTTCAGTTTGTAAACATCACTCATCAATTCTTTGCAAAAAGATGTCTCTTGTCTACGGTTTAGCTCGTGTGCTCCCAGAAAAAAAAACATCTAGCTGAACTGAAATATAAAATTTTACAGCTTTCTTTTTACTTTTTACAAGCAGTCACACAGAGGTTTTGCCTCATATGAATATTAAGGATACCTAAACTTTTTAAGAGCAAAAGGCTACAGGAACAAGGCCTTTCCTTGAATATCAAGCATGACCTTTCTTATCACATTTTAAATATCTTTTCATATTTCACTTTTGTATGTTGGAAACTTTGGCAATTAAAGAAAAACCTTTGCTTCAAAACATTTAAACACGCGCGTGCGCGCCTGGCCACACACGCACACATACACACCCAACCACTTGTTCTTCTGGGGAAAAAACTTTCAATTGTTGCTGAATCAACTTGCTGATCTCTGTGATGGCGCAATAGTGTCTTGGCCTTTTGTCTCAAGGTTTTTTTTTGTCTGAAGCATTTTTCACATGCTGAAAATTTTCCATTTCATATTCCCATGCAATAGCTTTGAGCTATATGATGAACTCATCAAGCAACAAAAAAAAAACTGTATTTTCCTTATCTATTTATTCATGAATATATTATTTATTTAAAATTGGTTTTTTCCTATTTTCAAGGTGTTGGAATTTTAGTGTTCTATAACTTATTTAATACATTACAGGTATATCAAAATGGTGTTTGAGTATATAAGTTAAGAAGAGCTTTAACAATCATTTACTTTATAAATTTTTCCATATTCAATTTTAATATGTGGCCATAAAGAAAAAAAAAACAATTTTCACTCTAAGTCAAGATATGGACAGGCCCTTGAATTTAAACTGGTCGTTTGTTAGGGCAGAGTAGATAGAGATGTCTCTTGAAACCATGGAATACAGAGAAAACATTATATTTTTACCAACAATGTTTACATATTCTAACCCTTCACATCCATCCTACTGTTAACTACTATTGTATAATTCACATAATAGAATTGTTGAAATCCACAGTTTAGGACAAAGATGTCCTACCTTTTAAATAGATTCAAAATAGCAATTTAAAAAAAAAATGGCAACTATAATGACACCAGACCAACCATTACAAAGATTGTAAAATATACTAAAATAGTAAAAAAAAACTGAGGATGTTAAAACAATAAAAATTTACATAATTTATTAAACAAGTTATAGAGCTTAAAATTCCACTAAACTTTTTTTATGTATAGTTTGTTATAATTCCTAAAAGTTTTATTTTTTCAAATAAATTGAACTTTGATGCATAGATCAGAAAAGAACAAAGTTTTTTTGTCTTCAGTCATCTAACTGGTTTGATGCAGGTCTCAAAAATTTCCTATCTAGTGTAAGTCATTTAATTTTGGTATATCCCTACATCTTACATCCCTAACAATTTGTTCTACATATTCTGAATATTGTGTGCCTGCACAATTTTCTCTATCTATCCCTTCAGTTTCAAAGCAAATATTTCAGGATGCCTTAAGATGTGGCCTTTAAGTCTGTCTCTTCTTTTAGCTATATTTTTCTAAAATGTTTCTTTCTTTCTTCATAGATTTGTTGCATCACCTCTTCATTTGTCACTTTATCCACCCATCTGATTTTTAACATTCTCCTACACCATCACATTTCAGAAGCTTCTAATCTTTTCTTCTCAGGTACTTTGATTGTCTAAGTTTCACTACATTCCGAACATACACTTTAAAAAATGTTTTTTTGAAGTTCAAACTAATTTTTGATGTAAGCAAATTATATTTCTGACTGAAAGCTTGTTTCACCTGTGCTATTTGGCATTTTATATCACTCCTTCAAGCATCTTCAGTATTTCTTTCTACTTCACAAATAACTAAATTCTTCTACCTCCATAGTCTTTTTTCGTCCAATTTTTATTCTGACTTTATATTCAGTGGTCCATCTACTTTCTTTCAACTTCATTTCATAATTTTCATTTTGTTCTTGTTTATTTTCATGCATAGTTCTTAATTCATGCCATTCATTGTTTCTTCTAAATCTTATTTTATTTTCAGAATTACTATATCATCAGCAAATTGTAACATTTTATCTTTTCACTCCAGATCTAAACTATTCTTCAAAATCATTAACTGCTAGTTCTATCTAAAGATTAAAAAGTAATGGGATAGGAAACACCCTTGTCGGACTTCCTTTTTTATTACTGTTTCTTTCTTATGCTCATCGATTATTACTGTTGCAGTTTGGTTTCTTTAAATGTTAGCAATTGTTCTTCTATCTCTATACTTGAACCCTAAACTTTTTAAATGCTAAACATTTTATTTCAGTCTACATTATTATCAAATGCTTTTTCTAAGTTTTTAAATGCCGTGTAAGTTGGTTTGTTTTTCTTCAATCTTCCTTCTACTATTAATCTGAATGCTAAAATTGCTTCCCTTGCCCCTATATTTTCCTGAAACCAAATTGGTCTTCTCCTAACATTTCTTCCAGTCCTCTCAATTCTTCTGTATAGAATTCTAATTAAAATTTTTAATGCAAGATTATTTAAGCTAATTATTCTATATTCTTCACATTTATCTGCTCCTGCTTTCTTTGGTATTATGACAATAACACTCTTTTTGAAATCTGAAGGAACTTCCCCTTTTCTGTAAATATTAAACACTAGTTTGTATAATCTATCTATTGCTTCCTCATCTGCACTGCACAGTAATTCTGTAGGTATCCCATCTATCCCAGAAGCCTTTTGCCCATTCACATCCTTTGGTGCTCTATTAAATTCAGATCTCAGTATTCTATCTCCCTTTTCATCCTCTTCTACTTCCTCTATAATATCAATTTCTAATTCATTTCCTGTATATCCAAGATTTTCTACCAGATCTCTTTGTTCAGCTTAAGTTCATTTTTGCTGGCTTAATAATTTCCTTTTTAACTTTCTCCCATTCTTCTTCTATATTTTCTAACTTATCTTTTTTATTCAGATCTCTTGCGATGTCCTACTCAAAAATCTTTTTATCTCCTTTTCTTCAAGCTTCTCTAAATTCTACCAATTCATCTGGCACCTTTTCTTCATGTTTTTAAATCCCAATCTACATTTCATTAACACTAAATTATAGTTGCTATCAATGTCTGTTCCTGGATATGCTTTGTAGTTAAGAGTTGATTTCTAAATCTTTGCTTATTCATGATATAACTTATCTGATACCTTGCAGTATTGGGTGGCTTTTTCCATGTGTACATTCTTCTATTATGATTTTTAAACTGGGTGTTGGCTATTATTGAATTATACTTAGGTGAAACTAAGTGGTTCTCTCTTTCGTTTCTTTTGCCCAGTCTGTATTCACCCATAATAATTCTTTCCTTGTCTTTTCTGATGCTTGCTTTCCAATCTCCAACTATTATTAAATTTTCATCTCCTTTTATGTGTTGCTTTGTCAATTTCTTTGTATACAAGCTGTACCTCATCACATCATGGGTACTTGCAGGAATATAAACCTTATTATTGTAGAAATGTGTGATTATTATTGTAGAAATAATAATCATTGTCGACTTAGGTTTTGGTTTTATCCTGATTAAATGATTCTATTGCTAAGGCTTTTCTAAATGCTCTACTCTCTTTCTTATCTTCTTGGTTATTATGAAACCTACTCCTGCCTGCCCTTTATTTGATGCTGAGTTAATTATTCTAAAAGCACCTGACCAAAAGTTGTTTTCCTCTTCCCATTGCAACTCGTTAGTTCCTACTACATCTATATTTAACCTACCCATCTCCTTTTTAAATTGTCTAACTTCCAACTTTTTTAGACTTCTAACATTCCACACTTTGACTTGAAGAATGTTATTTTTTAAGTTTCTGGTGACTCCTTCCTTAACAGTCCCAATCTGGAGATCCAAACAAGAAACTAGTTTACCTCTGATTTTACCAAGGAAGGCACCTCCAGCTTTGTGAGATGAAAATGTAGAGCTAAATTTCCTTGGAAAAAAATAACAGCTGTAATTTCCATTGCTTTCAGCTGCGCCATACTTAGAAAATTGAGTGGTGTTGATATGGTCGTTTAAGTCTTCCTGAACCACGCTCTTAACAGCTACTGAAAGAACTGCTGCCCTCTTTCAGGGATCATTCTTTTGTCTGACTCTAAACAGATACAATTCCGATATGGTTGCACCTTCAATCCAGCTACTCTGCATCACTGAGCATCGAGCCCCCTCACTATCGGCAAGGTCTCATAAATTGTAGAGGGGGGAAAAAAAACGTTTAACATGACATAAAACACAACTCTTTCTAATGAAGAGTTCATAAAATATAAAACTTTAAAGTAAATTTTTCCATGTTACTGCTACACTTAAGTACATTAATTATCTGAATCCCTGATTAAAAAAAAATACTGCAAGTTGTAAATTACAGTCAAATTTCTTACAAAATTGATAAAAAGTATGTCCTGAATACTGATTTTTATCTCTTTTCCATCATCTCATATAATATTTAGTTTATCTCAGAGTTACAGCTCTGAGTGTTTTGTTATTACACAATTCACACTTTCATAAAAATATTTTTTCATTTATCAAAACAAAAAGAAGCTATAAATTTAAACAGACAGAACTACTATTCTCTGCTCAATACAGGATAATTTACCTTAGGAGATGACCATTCTTGAATTGTAATAAAATAAATTCATAATGATTTTAAAAATATTAATAACTCCAAAAACAACTAGATAGAGTACATTTTTTTTTTTTTTAGAACTAATATAGCATATCACACGTAAATTTGACAAAAAAAAATCCTGTAATCAATACTTACAGTAGGAATGGCATAATGCTGCAGAAGTCTTCTTAAATCACTGTTCTGAGTTTTTAACTGCTTTATTTCTAAATTTATTAAGTGGCGATCTATAACAAACGTATAAGGTTAAAAAAACACAAATACTTTATAAATTTCACATTAAAATATTTACTATACTTTGTTGTCAATATTTATTGCTGGTTTTTTTTTTTGTTTTTACTTTACTCAATACAAAATAACTTTTCTTTTACGGAAGTAAATGAGGCATTTGCTATAAGGAAAAATAAAATGGTACAAAATTTTTGAATGAGATGATAATCATTCTTTATTGGCTTCAGTAAATGAACAAATCGAATTTGAATTCAAAAGTAAGTTTATTCCAAAAATAGCAACACAAAAAATCAAACATTAATTACATATTCACTAATTAAAATTCTTTTTTCCTTTTCTTTTTTTCATTTCTGGAATACTATTCCTCTGTAAAGAATAAAACTAATGATGTAGGAAAGAAGAATTTGGGTTATTCATGTTATGATAACACTTTCAATAAAAAAATAAATAAATGCCAAAAATATATTATTTTACTGGTTGACCAATTTTTAAAAAAATGTTTTTTAATAAAGGGGTACTTAAATTTAAATAAAAACAATTTTTTTTATTGTTGTTTTTAATTTTTTCTATTTTTTTTTTTTTTACTATAATGGATCATGATGGTGGTGGTCCTTATCACTGGTAACTAAGCCAATGACTGATTGATGACTATTGTAATCCATGTTAAGCCACTTCATAATGTTTCATGAACAGCTATGTTAGCAACAGCTAATAAACAATTTTTTCTCTCTTTATATTTTAAGATAGTGGCCAGGCAAATGTCTAGATGTTTGGAAGGCATTTGGTGCTCCAAGTTTAAATCTTATAATTAGATTTTGGGTAATCTGTAAATGGTTAAGATTAAACAAATGTTTAGATTAAAATAAATTATTAATTTTTTTTTTTTTTTTGGGGGGGGAGTGAAAAACACTTTTGCATTATCACTGTTTGGAGATGATACATATATTAGGTGTGAATAAATAAATTTAAGAAACTGAAAATTAAAAATTAATTAAAAACTAAAACCAAGCTACATAAAGATACATCTTAAAAGGAAAAAGCCTGTAATGTACACTAAAAGAGATAAAAACAGAAAGATATATCACATTAATAATCTTAATTAAGATAATAAAATTGACCCTTTCCATAGATGGAGGTATGGAAACTGTATTTCAATAACTCATCACAGAGAAACTGTTTACAAATAATGAGCAGATCAGATAATTTAAGAATATTTTTAAACCTGTAAAATCCTGTATTAATCTCTTTACTTAACATACTGTTCAAATGTTTTGAGTGCTCCTTCTATCTAAGGTAAACTAAATTTCTAGAAATTTAATGGAGGAGCTTACTTTCCACAACTGAAGGAAGATACTAACCAGAACAATCAGTATTATTAGTTTATCTCTTGTTGACGCTTTGAATGAAGCTAAGAAAATATTGAACATAGAAAGCAAAATTATTGCTTATAATTTAATACAAAATTAATGTTAAAAAAATATACAACCGAATTTTTTTAATGGACCTCATAAAAAAGCACAAGTGAGCATGTATGGTCATTATAAATAACACTGAGAACAATTTTGTGTTTTTTTTTTTTGTAAAAAGAATGTTAATAGTTGAATTTTATAGTATTTTTTATGCTCGATTTCAAATAGTGGTTATATAATAAGTGGTTATTTTCTATCAAGCATAGTTTTTTTAATTACCATTCTTTTGTAGAAGAAAAAAGCATTCTGAAAGTAAATAACAATATTATTCATGCAATTTCCAGATGCCTAAAATCTGCTTCTTCTGGATTTTGTGGGCAGTTTGCTGTAAATATATCAATCCTGAGATACTAGCAGTAGTCTGTCAACATTCATTGGGTCAACTTTTTTTTGGTAGTGTTTCCAAGGTAGATATTTCCTGGTGAAAGCATTCTCCATGATTGTCATTCACAGCTACAAGATTGCTAAAGAAAAAATCCTGATGAGAATCTAAGGAACTGATCTTTAGTAACATACTTCATCCATGTGATTTACAGTTACTAAGAAGGCTCAATTGTAAGTTCTTTGTAGGTTTCTGACTTATGACTTCCAGGAAGTTGTTTACAAACTTTTTAAAAAATTTCCATACAGCAACCTCACAATCACTCAAACTGTCTTCAAAGTCAGTATCATTCATTAGTTTTCTTATTTCTGAACCAAAAAATATATCTTGTTTTATTAGCATTACTTATATTACAGTGTTTTTTGGAAAGTGAAATACAGTCCCATCATGATCCATTGCTTCAACAAAATTTTTCATTTAAACTAGCGTAATGTGTAGTGGCAGAACGAAAACTTTTCAGGTTTTACTAGTGCCATATTCGCAATGTTCATCTTTCCTACAGTCAATGTTTTTTTTTGCTACTTTTTTTTTTAAACATAATGATTATTCTTACCCCTGCTTGTTCCACTTACACAAGAAGCAACAAAATTTAATATACCCAAGTAGTAAACCAAGCATCAGGGCTATCACTTTCAGGTCTCCACAAATATGCCCCATTGTTTCTCATACTGGATTATAAGTATAATATTTTCATATGACTCCATGTGAACTGAAAAAGTTAATGGAATTGATGGGATATTATTTCAAACATAAAGGAGGACATAAGTAAAGAGTACTTATGAATCAAAGCTTCTAGTAAAGATTCCTCATCATTACAGTAAATTAAGTCTTCTTACTGGAAACAGAAACATTCAAATTCTCACTTCCTATCACAGGAAGTACTTATTTTAATACTGTGTTGTGAAATATTCCATCTTCTCAGTTTTTATGTGAGAATTTGCTTGATTCTTGGATAAATTTAGATCACATATTAGATCATTTAATTCTAACTAATTAATAAAGAGAAATGTAGTACTAGTTGAGTGTGGTGCAGCATTTGTATTTTCTAAAAAATTTGAGTTCCTCCTTTGTTCATCAGCTGAAAATCTGAATAACCTTCAATAGCTTCATCTTCATCTAATTCCAATGTTTTTGGAGATACTGGAATTGGAAAGTATAGATTGTGAGGCACTAGTCTTATAGCAGACGGAATATCAGAATAACTGACAGTGTATCTAGTCTTAGCTATTATCTCTGATTTTTTTTTAACATAAAAACAGCAACTGTGCAGTTTCCTTTGGTTCTCTTCAAACTATTAAAATTGGAAATGTTATGGCATGAGATCCATTCAACCAACCAGTCAGTATCGTTACACATGAATTGCATTAAATGTGAGGAGCCCAGAACCTACATCCAAAATATTGTTCATATGATTTTTTTAATCAGTGAGGTAATTATTCTCAAAGGCATTATTGTTTTGTTACCTCAAATTTAGTAGACACTATCTGGTTGGTTAATGGAACTGTCCAGTATTTTTATTCAAAAGTTAACTGTAACAGACTCACAAACATGTATTACAAAACTTTAGTTTATATACACATTGATGTAATATATACACTGACTTTACAGGGGAAAAATAAAATCACAGCTTGGTAAGAAAAGTAGCAGCACCACTAAATGTTACACAGTTGAAGAGCAGTTGAGAATTTTCTTAGCCAACATGATACATTTTTTATTGTTTAAAAGTATTATATCCAGCAATGAGACATCAAAAAAAAGGTCATATATACTGTGCAATGAGCGACTAATCGTTAATATAATTACATTTAGATATATATGATGTGAATCATAAGTGTATAATTTTTAATCAGTTTATTTAATTACTATGTAAAGAATACTTATTTTTCATGACCATTTATCAACTCAAACAAATTATATTTTATTCAATGATTTAACTCCTGCAATAAATAGAATAATTAAATAAATAATATTGGGTAGGCCAAAGATAACTCCTATGAAAAAAAGTTTACAATTTTTTATTATCAAAATAATATAAGTTTTTTCTTTCAAATTTAACTTAAATAAAAACAAGATTCATTTTGTAAAAATGAATAGTCTCATTTTACTTTGAAAGCCAGAGGAGCGTTTCTAAAACACAATTAAAATGTTCAAAGTTTTATGAAATTAGAAAATTACCTTCCAGCACAGCCACCTGTGTAATGGTTATGAAATTTGAATAGACTGGATCAGTGGACAATGCCAGAAGATCAGGAAGACCACCTTCCAGAAATAATGAAAGTATTGAGTCTGTAAGGAACAGTGTATCCAAGGATACCACATTGTCAACACGAAAACATTACATTCAGTTGGGCAATAATCAAATGTAATTGCACAAGGATTTAAAAGTTTTTCCTCCAAAATCCAATTAGACCATAAAATGGACTTGAATGAATGATTATGCATTACACCTGGAACACTGACAGCAGTTTATCAACACTGATGATTCCTTTTTGCCTAATTTTCTGGATGACCCATTTCCACCTTAGCAGCTATGTCAACAAACAAGATTCTTGTTTTTGGGGTACTGCCAATCTCCAAGTAGTCCATGAACATTTTTTACAGCCACAAAAAGTTAACAGTATGGTGGTTTTCTTTGGGACTATTTCAAAGAAAATGTTTATGTTAATAAATCACAAAATTTAAGAACTAAAAAATAGAATTCAAACACCGAAATAGCAGCAATACTGGAAGAAATTTGTTTTTTTAATTATGCAAAATATGTTAAAGAGAGCCTACATTTGTAAACATTTCAAAGCTCAATATTTAAATACATTTTCAAAAGTTGATTGAGTAAATACGTTTTGACTGAAATTTAAATTAAGATAAATTAGTTTTGAGTTAATTTGTAATGTTTTATTAAAAAAAAACTTGAGAAATTACTTTTGGTCCACCAGTATCTTGTACTTACAGTACATTGTATTAGTATATTGTAGCAGGTTCAAGGACATGATTTGTGGGAAATAAGAAAGAAAATTACAACAAATCTGAGGACAATAGAAAAACTCTGACTTGCTATTCAAAATTAGCACCCAAAATACATACGATTCAGCAAAGATTGACCAAGTACAAATCATTGCTAACCAGAATAATTTAACTAAATGTACTTTTTATAAAGTATCAATATTAATAATAGGACAATAAAATACAATAAGCAAACAGAAATCAATGATTCAAAATCATCTTCCAATCCTTAGATCAGTTTTACTTTTGATTATTAAATATAGCAACTGCATGAATGTTGTTTACATTCAGGCTCATATTCCTGCACAGCTGCATGTCGTAACTGTATTTAATCTATAGCAGTTCAGTTTTAAGTTGCTCAATCGGTATTAACTGAACTGAAGTAATTCAAAAAAAAATATCTAGAAAAATTTAATTCCTGGTAGCATAGCTCTGCACACCAGCCCTTACAATTACATAGATGGTTTCATAATAACAGGAATGTCTCATGTAGTCATCGTCAAGTCAGTAGTCAATGATCATATCTCAAATAGTTAATAGTCAAGTAGTCATAGTCATGCTGCTAACAGAAATGTGCTATTAGTCTAAGCCAGTGAATTGTGGTCAACAAACCGAGCAATTAAAAAGAATGTAATTAAAACCTATACGTAAGTTATCATAACAAAGTGGTGTAAAAAGATCTTGCAATAAGATTCTTTTGTGATTAAATTTGAAATTGTAACTTGCAACTACCTAAAAGAACAGAGAAACCGAAATATCTTAATCATTGTGACCAGCTTCTCAAAAATGTTGTCAATGAACAGATAGATCCGGTATTGTATTTCAAGTCACACGAGACATAGTTTCATTTACCTGGATATATTAATTTGCATACCAGGTATTGGATGAATCAAAATCCTCACTGGATGTATGCGTCCACCTCATGTTGTGAAAATCAATATGTGGTGTGCTGTTTCTGATAATCGTATAGTGGGGCCAGTATTCTTTAACTAGCTTGTCCAACAATTTTCAAAGAACTCTATAAACAAATCATGAAAAAAAATGTGGCCTCTTCTAACAAGGTAGAGTAATGTGTCATACATCCAACAATTCACTAACAGACATCATTCATGTGGTTATTAGAGAAGAATGAATTCTCAGCAGAGGACTATGGCTTCTATACTGCCCAGATTTGTCTAGTTCCAATTAAATTTTTCTAGATTTTTTTCTGAATTACTTCAGTTCAGTTAATACTGATTGAGCAACTTAAAGCTGGACTGCTATAGATTAAATACAGTTGCGACATGCAGCTGTGCAGAAATATGAGCCTGAATGTAAACAACATTCATGCAGTTGTTATTATTTAATAATCAAAAGTAAAAATGATCAAGGATTGGAAGATAATTTTGAATCATTGATTTCTGTTTGCTTATTGTATTTTGTTGTCTAATTATTAATATTGATACTTTATAAAGAGTACATTTAGTTAAAATTATTCTGGTTAGCAATTATTAGAAGATAGCTTATAAATCAAATCCCTATATTATGAACCAAAGTGAAAATTCAACAAGAAATCAATGGAATTGATAAAATTTTGTGACAGTTGATTCAATATGAGCAATCAAACACAAAAGTTCTTTGCTACGTTGAGTACTACTTCAAACATTTTTTGTAAAAAGATGGTAAATACACAAACTTTTGCTAAGGTAAATAAATTTAATTTAATCAACGTTTTTATTTCATTAGCAAAATGTTACATGTCACAACTGTGTTTAATCTGTAGCAGTTCAGTTTTAAATTGCTCAGTCAATATTAATTGAAGTAGTTAAAAAAAAGATAAAGAAAAACTGTAATTCCTGGGGGCATTGCTGTGTCCACCAGCAAATACAGAAAAACTTTTAAAATATCTTATTTTTTACCTTGTAGTAGTTCATAATATTTATGCAATCCCAATAATAGTGCGTCCCACAGTTTTTCTTGCTTAGATGTAAATATATTGTTGTAGTCAATCGGTAATTCATCATTTACACTCACAGAATAATTTTTTGAGTCATTTTTTTCAAGCTCTTCCTCCAGTGTTAATGGCACCTTACTACAAAACAAAGTGCATAATAAAATATTAGAAGTTTTCAATGCTGCAAAATTAACAAAATGACTATTTCATTAGTTTAAGGTGCGTTAAATTAAAAAAAAAAAATATATATATATATATATATACACACACACACATGTATATATCAAAATATAATTTCTGTTTATTTATGGAAATAACTGAATTTGATAAAATTTCAAGATAAGTATAGGTAGTTCTGTTTTTTAAATTTATTAAATGAATGATGTATACAAGTCATATGTGCAAATAGAGCAGTGGTTCTCAGCCTTTCTTCGTTTGCGGCACACTTTCATACATCACAATTTTCCGCGGCACACTGCACATTTTGACAACAGTGCGTATGCTGACTAGGCAACACTGGGAGCCACCGATTTTGACAAAATGCAGGGCTGAACCACTTCGATTTCAACTGGGTTCGACCCCGCATTGAACTTTTGTGTAAGAAATGACAAACTCAAATTTCACATTGAATATGTTACTACAATTTGTGTAAAAAATATTTTTTTTTTAATTTTTCCAAAATAATCACAAAGTGTCTGTCAGACATTTCGCAACATACCAAGCTGATCTCGCAGCACAGCACAGCACACCCGTTGAGAAACACTGAAATAGAGCAATGACAAGAATAATGTAACTGTCATTACAAGAACAACATGGTTAAAAAAAATTTTACAGCATATTTTATTGAATATAAACCATAAAATTTCTTTACATGTTTAATTTTTACTTTCTTTATTCTAATCCAAATGCAGTACAACAATAATATCCGACCTTCAGTTTATGATAAAAATAAATTTATGGTATGATAATTCTATAGTATGAATTGTTCAAATCTATCAGTCAAAAATTATAACAGTTGTGAATTTGCTATACTTTTGATTACAATGTTTTAAGTCTCCTGTTTTTATCATTTATCTACTCAATTCCAAACGTTAAAAAAATGTTAACATGTACAGTATCACAAAATTTTAATATGCTTTTTAAGAGTACAGATATTCTTTTTTCTTGAACTCATGCCCATCTAAAGTAATTTTATTTTTTAGTTTAAAATTAGTTTACTGTCATTTTTTTTTACGCACTCTAATAGTGAAGATATTAATCGTAACCAAATACAGTCATTCAAGTTTTAATAAGTAATAAGGCGTCATATTGAAGTTTCACCTTTCTGGTATAAAACAATGAGTAAATGTTTGTAGGTAAGAATTCCAGTAACTTCCTTCTTGTTAAAGGTGTACAGTAGTTCAATTACTCTCTTCTTATTCAATTTTAATATTTATCGAAATCTTTTTATTTACTGCTGTCAAAATTAATGCTAGTCAGCTAAAAGGATAATCAAATATCATTGCTACAAATAAAAGAATGCTGATATGATATAATCGATTTGTTTATAATAGAATCCCCCTTAAATAAATTTTCTGACCATTTACCGACTATTAAATATTAAAATGTACAACTTCTGCCATGCTGTTGAACTACCAGAGTACTGCAGTGTTATCTGAATTAGGAAATGAAGAAAGAAAAAATGAGCAAAATATATTTCCAATGCTATAAAACAACAAACATTATTTTAATGCTATAGTTTTAATATATCAATATCGAACTGAAATATTTTAAAGTAGCTTGTGTTTAATTCCTTACTTTACTTCATTTTGATTTTTCATCAGAAGAATAAATTCCTTCAGGGCTTTTATAACATACAATGGTTCAATGGTGAGTCTGTGACTAGGATCTTTACAATTAACTCTCGGTTGAACAAGATATCTATCTCCTGTAACATAGACATGATTATGTACATAAATTACATAAATTTACTATCTTCTACTAAATTAAATTTACTAACATACTAAATTATTACATAAATTTACAATCTTCTTTACCTGGAAATACCACAAGTACCATTAATAGATTCTTGAAAATTGAGGCCAATGAACTTATTTACAAAATCATTACTATTAAAGGGACAAAATCTTAACTTTTCCCTGTTTCTTGATTGGAATATCTTTTGAAGCAATTTTATACTATCATTTAAAAGACACCCTTAATATTTCTGGTTTTAAAAAGCCAACATTAAGGAGAGCTGTATCCAAAAAAAATTTTTGGCCAATTGTTTTTGGCACAATCTTGCTATTCATATACTTCTGATTAATTTGGTATAGTATTTATTCTTGTAAGAAAATTATAAATACATTTAAAAAAATGTAAAAAATTATTCGACATGTTGCATATTTCAAAGTTTTGAAAATAAATAGGCTAATAATTAGTATTTGACAAAGTTTTGAAATTTTGGGTTGCTAGTCTTTGTTGTATCAGAAGAAAAGAGCTGCTTTGTTGTATCTTTATTGTGTGCTGTGATAATTTAGTGAGTTGTTTGCTGTTTTTTAGTGTGTGCGCACGCCTTGTATTTACTTTGTGTTTCAATAATAATTATAAACTGCATACGTCCCAAAAAGGTTTTTAAAAAGAGTAAAATACAACATAATTTCTGTACAAAAATTGGTCAAAACATAAAGTCAACTAGTGAAAAGGAAAATATATCAACAACTCCTCTCAATCTGATGTAAGTAAACATTTCAGTAGAAGCCCTTCAGATAAAAGATTGAAGAATATCTACACAAGTATAATGAATTCATAAATACAGATGATGAAATCATCTGTATAATCTGTACATAATTATTTCATTATTATTACCTCAAAATATATGATCAGAAGTATTAGGGTCATGTCGGGGTTTTGGTGGTAATTTGAAAGTAAATTTATCCAAAAGAATTGGTCTTGCATCATTGATATGTGTTTCCTGTGATAACTATGATGCTGATGCTTCCTCATCCTCTATTAAAACCAATTGTGATTATAAAAAACATAATTTATAAGATATAAAGGCTTGTTTATGGGCTTTGTGCAATAGGTAGAGGATATACTTCTGCTCTTAAATAGAGTGGGATTTTAAATCCCTCAAAATTCCCTCAATTCAATATATATTAAAATTATCAAACATGCTGTTCAATCTATTTGTGAAGATGTAATGTTGGAAGCTATAAATGAAGCAGTTCAAGTGAATGAAATACAGAAGTAAGTATAGCAGCGCATAAAGGTACACGGCAGAAATGTGGTTTCACGCTGCTCAATGGTATCATTACTGCAACAAGCATAGAGACAAGTAAAGTGATTGACGTGGCCATCAAGAACAAACACTGAAGGTGCAAAAATAGACTGACCAATGAACATAAAATTTCTTGGCAGGCAAACTACAATGTTGTGAGTGGGGAAGGATGGAGACCAATGGAGCGAAGGAGATTTATGAGCGGTCATTTACCTGAAATGCGCGATAGGTGAAAAATCTAGGAGATGATGATTCAAAAGCTTTTTCATATGTAGAGGAAATGAAACTATATGAGGATGATTGCAAAATAAAGAAGTTGGAATGCATAGGCCATTTGCAAAAAAAAAATGGGAAAGCATCTCTGAAATCTGAAATTAAGGTACAGAGGGATGAAATTAAGTGATGGCAGTTCTCTGAGTGGACGTAATAGGCTGACAGACACAGCTATAATTAATATTCAGAATTATTATGGCTTAGCCATTAGGAGAAATACTAAAAGTATAAAGCAGTGTGGGCTGAGTTTTCCCATTTAAGTGCAACTGATGTAAAACCTCAACATGGACTATTAGTCTTAAGATCTGGTAGCTGATTTCTGCAGGTACCTATTCTTTTTGATACATTAGTGCCAAGTTGCCTAGCAAAAATTAGCCGCAATTACCTTTAATTAAATATATTTTAATATTTAATATATTTTAAAGAATCACAACTATATTTTCTTTAAGTGAATAAAACGTCATTTGAAAGAAAATGACGTGAAGAATGTAAAAAAAAAAACATGGTTGCCAGCTCTCAGTCAACTACAACTTTCAAGTTGCCAGGTGTAAACAGGAATGTTTAATTAACAGAAAGTTAATTATTTACCCTCATCATGTTTTTCAAAAAAAAATTATGTACTAAATTGACGTTTTAATCTTTTTCTGTGCACAATAACACATGATTGCCTGTAAAAAAATGGTAGCAAGTATGGTTGCCATTATTTGAACGAAAATTGATTGTCAACATCTTTATTTGAAAAAAATAAATAAATATACTATACGTATAACAGTTGCGCTGCGTTCTTATTTACAACAATGAAGCGGCGCACGCATTCCTTCTCTCTCATTCACACTCATCCAATCTTTAAAGTAATTAGTTCAAATAATGGCAACCACTACTTGCCGGCATTTTTTTACAGGCACCATGTATTATCATGTATAGAAAAAATTAAACTTCAATTTAGCATATAGGTTTTATGAAAAACACAATGAGTAAATAAGTAACAATAACATACCGGTTTGCACCTGGCAACTTGGAATAGGCTGCAGCTAACAAAGAGCTGGCAATCATTTTTTTATATTCTTCACGTCATTTTCTTTCAAATGACATTTTATTCACTCAAGATAAAGTGTAGTTGCAATTTGTTAAAATAATTACAAAATATATAATTAAAGGTAATTGTGACTAATTTTTTCTACGCAACCCAGCTGTAATGTATTAAATTATAATTAATGATTCACTTAAATCAAGTTTCATTAAAAAAAAAACAGATACCTGCAGAAATCAACCGTCAGATCTTGTACTATCCTCCTAGCGCTGATACCTGGTGTAAGTTTCAAAAACTCAAGGCATACAATCACTCAAAGCACTTTCATTTCCTGCTGTTGTCATGAGTGAAATAAAAGAAATTTTTAGAGAACTATCAGCTAAAGATCTTTTGGTAAGCTGCGTAAAAAGTAAAACATAGAACCCTAATGTATCACTCAACAGTGTAATTTGGACACGGCTGCCAAAAACAGTTTTCATTTGGTTTCAAACACTTCAGCTTTGGTGTATATGAAGCCGAAAGTATTTTTAATAAAGGAAATATTATCAAATGCTTAGTTTTGAAAAGACTAGGAATCACTCCCAGTGTCAGTTATGCCCAGGTGATGAAATCACTTGATAGAGGAAGGATTGCTAGAGCTGATCGTGAAATTAATGAACTAACACAAAAGGTTTCAAAAGAAAAAAGCTACTAAGAGAGTGGTAGAAGATGTCTTAGAAGAAGAGGAATCAAGCTGCAGGCCCATTGCATGCTTCAGTAATGTACTGACAGGTAAAAAACTATGTATTTAAAACTTTAAGCCTTGTTTTCTGAAAACTTCATTTTTCTGGCTTAAGTACAATTTTCTCAACTTCTAAGAAACAGGAATTTTTTTGGGGGGTTATTCTCACTTACACACATTAATATTTGAGGTAAGCAGAATTACAAGTAATACTGTACAAAAAAAATTTTTTAACTGAAAATCATGTGTTTTTTACCTTTTTTTTTAGCCTTTTTCTTAAAAAATTATAACTTCATCCTAATACAAAATTTCAAAAAACTATTTCCCTCAAACTGCTCCAAAACTGTGCTTTATAAGCTACATAAATTTCAAATCAATTGAATTACAGGATGCTGAGAAAAAATAACAAATCTCCTACTTTAACATTACAGAGATAAGGCAGTATGACTCCCCTTAAGTAAATTACATTAGCCTTTGGAATCACAGAGACCAAAAAGAATCCCTCTTTGACTGCCCACTTTGATAATACATGTTCAACACTGTATCTCATAAAACAAAACTGACTTGAAAAAGAAGAGAAGTATGGATGTTACAGATTTCTGTAACTAAAATATATTTTCCATCAGTATATGTTTTAAGTTGTATAATTAATAATTCATTTAAAATTTACATAATTTGTTAAGAAGTTATATAATTCATTTAAAAATTCATATATAATTTAAAATTCAATTTTAAAAACAACAAGAAATATACTGTTTATAATTTCAGGAACATAATCTCATATTATTTTCTTGGTAAATGCAATTTCCAGTTTTTATAATTTGGAAGAAGAAGTTCTGTAAAATTTTATAGTGACCATGTGATAAAATATGAATTTTTATCATTACTCTATTTCAATTACGTACTTATTAATGTACAGTTTAATCTGTCCATTAACCACTAAAAAAAAGCTTACATAATTCACTGAATTACACTTTTTAGTTTATTGGACTCGCTAAGGGAACAAGAAAAGTTAGAGATGGAGGAATACAGGCAATGGTGCTTACAGAAAATTTAGTTGAAAAAAAAGTCATAAATTACTCATTTATCTTTTTCCTATTTTTCACAGTCTCAAATTATACTTTCAAAATGAAACTTTTCATTGTAAACATTATAATCACTCGCATCCAATTTTCAGTTAAAAATATGTGAAAGAAATATCAATGAAACAGTGGAAAAATGGATGACGTTTAAACACCCAGCAAGATGTGGTGTAATCAAACTGAGGAAGAAGCATGAGATGTGATAGTTGGTGGAACGGCTGAGAAAGGTGAAATATTTCAAATAGCCAGAAAGTAAAGAAAAGATTGTAAGAAGATAACTATACAAGCTCATTCTTGAGAAGTAATAAGCTTGAGAAGTTTGACCTAGAAACATACAAAATGTTCTTGTTTTTGAACAAACAATATGATACTGTAACTCTTAGTAAGTTTTATAACAGCAAGAATACAAAAATGATAAACCCAGATTTTGATGACTGAAAACTTACAATCAATGAATTTCACCTTCACATTAGAACATCCACTGACATCAAAATATGTTATAAAGAGGTGTTATAAATTAATATCCTTTTCAGAGTGCCTTAAACAGGGAACTAAGATTTATCAGCACAAAAAAATTATAAATCCTTTACATAATAGGGATAAGCTTCAAAATTGTACATTATACTTCATAAATTAATTACTTAAAAATTAGGTATCTGATTTAATTAAATTTTACTTACTTGGTTCAGGAGAATCTCTCCCTTCTAGGTTTTTTTCCTCAACATTTCTATCTTCAAAATGATGATGTTCAGAACCATCACTTGCATGAAAAGTTCCATCATCTGCTATTTCGCTTATTCCTGTATCGACTGTAACAAAAAATCATTCCACTCAGAAATATATAATCGTCAAATTAGAATTTTATCTCAAATTACTGAAATGTTAAATGTCTTATGGTAGAATTAAAACTACAACAAACAGGAATTAGATAGTTAGAAAACATACTTTATCAATAAAGCTGCAGAAACTTTAATGTTGAGTAACAGTAGAGGATCAATATCTAATAGCTTTTTACAATTTTAAATCTATTAAAAATGTTTTTACAAAAATTTTCAGTCATAAGATCATTAAATGGTCATTCTTCCATTACATTTTGTTGATGAGCCAGGAATTTCTTAAATTGGTTTAATATTCTTGCTGTTTTAGAGATAAATTTTTAATATAATTAACTCTATTCAGGGGCGTACTTTAGGTTATGGTAGGCAATTTTAGTAAGACATTTCTCAGTAGTTAAGATCATTTTGAACTAACATATCTTAATAATTAGAAATGCCTAAAACAACTTAAAAATTTGTTTCTATTACTCTATAAATGCTTATTAAACACTCTTATATGTATCATCTTATATTCTCTTTAATCAATAAAGTTCTCATTTGATTTCATTTTGGTATTCTGTAATAAATCAAGATTTAGGATACAAATGATTTTCAATTGGTTTCAGTATTTCTATGCAGTTTTGTTAAACTCTAATAGTTACAGTTTAACAAGTTGTCGTGTTTAAAATTAAATTAAGAATTTTTTTTTTAAATCATGTTTGTAACGACGTGCTAACCTGATTATCTTCCTAGATATTACAAACAAGATAATATAAAAAATTAAAAAAAGAAATCTTAAATTACACTATAATTTTGAATATATTATTACAGTAACAATTATACTTTAAAATCTGAGAGTATTTCTCCAAACTCACTAATTATTCCACTAATAAAAGTTATTCAGTTGTACTTTCTTAGCATAGTAATATTCAGAAGGTATATCGTAGATTTCTACAATGCTTTATTCTTGTTTAATCTGTAAAATTCAGAACTTTCTATTAAATTTAAGAATACAGTCTACTCTGCTAGGCAACTGCACTATAACCTACAGAGCAAAACCAAATTATAAATTTGGTTTTATAAAAAACCGGGAGGAAAAGAAAATTTAAAAAATTTGATTTTCCTTCTCCAGCACTCAGATTATTCTTATCTATACAGTTCTACATATTCCTGTCACCAACTAGTTGCTCCTTCTCTTTCTAATGATACTCTTCCATTTGCATTCTGATGCTAAGTGCCTTTAGTCCTTAGTTCTATTTTATTTGAATATATGTTATAAATTAAAGAATATAGTTTATAATATTGATTTTAAGATTTTTTCTTCTTCTTTTTGTAGATACCAAACTTACCATCACATGTATGTCATACATAAATATCACAGAATATTGAAAAAATAAATAAAAAATTAATATCTGCTAAACTAAAGCTGTCTTCATGCTAAACTCTGCCATCAGAAAACATGTGGTTTTCTTCCTCTCTTTCTTTATAATAAAAAACAATTTATTATTCTTTCAATAGAAGGGGTGACGATTTAATAAAGGTGTATATAATGTAAGTTTTTACATTATGTTCCAATTTTTGCATTCTTAAATCTTAATGTCACATAGAAATAATGAAAAAGACCAGTACCAAGGGAACAACAGCACTAAAATTAAAGTAATATTATACCTAATCAGATCAGCTTCAGCTGATAATAAATTAATTGTTAGTTACAGCTTTTCATTGATTAAACATAAGAAAATAAAAAAATATAGTTGTTTTATGATATAACAAAGTTGAAAATGAAAAATTTACAGAAAATGTTGTTGACCTGCCATTTGAATGCCTCATTTCATGGAACAGCTAGATAAGTGATTTTCAAAAAATTAATTAAACAAGCTCACAATTTTCTGTATACAGAGTGTTCCATGAAGAAACTTTCAGAACATGTTCTACTGATGAACATTATGAAAAATGTTTATATAAACATAGGTCTGCAAATGCTTAGTTTTCGAGTAAGGCTAGCAAAATATTTTACCCGGATTTCAGTTCTTCTAATAGAAAGAAGCCAAACTGTAATTCTTGGAACCCAAATTAAGGAGTAAAGTGGTAATTTCTTACATAATATGAGTTGGGAAAAATAACAAAACAAGTTACAGAACTGTAACTTCAGTAGTTTTTAATATATCCAATGTAAAACACAAAATTTGGTATCGAAAAACAGGTTGTTTTTAGGTAGTAAAACAATAGCTTTGTTAAATGACTAATAAATGTGAAAGATTTAGTAACAAAACTTGTAGAGAATTTAATTCTGAGAAAATTATTACAATATTTTTGTTGGCTTCACGTATCATCTCAGGATCGTTTTGTATAAATTCAATAACTTTTCATATTTTAATCAACAATTCTTCTTTAGTACTTTTTATTGGTATTCTATCGTTTTCATATGGCTCCAAATGAAGAAATATAGTGGTGGTAATTCATGATTGTGGAGGCCAATCAATTGGTCCACCACGTCCAATCCAGTTAAAAAAATTACCATTCAAGTGATTTCTAGCTACTGAAGAAAAATGTGGTGTTGCACCACCATATTGGAAAATAATTTGCAAGCTAGTCCCCAAAATATTTTTCAAAAAATCAACATATGCTTCTTCCATAAATTTTTCATTGAAAACAAATGATCCCAGAATTTTGTCATAAATAATGCCCACACCAATCATTAATGAGAAACCTATGTTGGAAACTAGTTTCCACACTACCTTGTGGATTTTCTTCACTCCATAAATGACAATTTTTGGAACTGAAGCTTCAGTTTCTCGTAAAAGTGGGTTATCACTAAATAAAATTGAATTTATATTATCAGCATTGTCTAGAACCAATGACAAAAATTTAATCACTGGGGTAATCTGTTGGCTGCAAATTTTGAACCTTCTGCAAACAGAAAGTACAAAAGTTTTTCTTTCCATACGATGTGTCACACTTTGACAAATCAAAAATACAACTTGTACTAATGCTGGACTATGCTGAATCATGCGTTTATTCTACACAGTTAAAATATTGTTTCATAAATTTTATACTTCTTTTAAAATTATTTTCGGTAATTAGTGTTTTTGTTTTTAAATTGAATGTTTATTAGGTACAGAAAGAATAATACAAGATTTGCTTTTCTTAGTTTAGACCACGGTAAAACAATGAAACAGATACAGTCCTCCAGAATGTGGTGGAAAGTTAAATACTGATTACAGAGATAATGATACTAATACAGAGATGGCTGATGGAGACAAAAGACAATACAAAAATACAGTACAACCTTGCTATTACGCAGTTCAAGAAATCACAGATATGGTTATAATGCAGGTAAGAGCATGTCTCTTTTGCCGGCCTCTGTGGCTGAATGGTAGCGTCTCAGTCTTTCATCCGGAAGTCCTGGGTTCGAATCCCGGTCAGGCATGGCATTTTTCACACACGCTACAATTCATTCATCT
>JAAAKQ030470144.1:0-23726 GCA_010016005.3 Zanna intricata | reverse complement strand
ACAGCTGTCAAATTTATACACGTGTCTTTTGAAGGTTAGGGCTAATTAAAAATCATATGGATTTAATACTAGTAGCGTCATCTATGTGTCATCCTACAAACTTTTCAGCCCACCTGGTATGCACATGCACTTGTGATAAAAAATTTTTTTGCTGTCTTTTGTTAGTTTTATGAATTGAATCCTGATTTGTGCTGAGTACACTCTCTTTTACTATAAGTTGTAAATATGTGTAGGTTATAACTACTACTAATAATGATTTTTTTCCTAATTGAATGTATGTACATGTGGAATACAGCAACAGTTCTAGTAGTGATTGTTATTTTCATTGTTACATTAACGTTCAAAGATTTGAAAAGGCAGTAGGTAACAAACTTAATTGTAAGGGGCAGGTTTGAAATTAAAAGTTTTATTTATATTTGAAAGTAACTTATATAAATATATTTATGCTATAGCTTATTTCATAATGGATATTTCATTTATAAATATAGTTTTATTTTACTTCAGCATACTGGTAATTTAATAAATAAATAAATTATAATTAACAAATATGCATGCTGGTAACTTAATCATTAAATAACTCACCACAGTTGATGTTTACATTGATTAATTCAGATTTTTTGACAAAATATATTTTTCTCAATTAAAGATGTAGTGGAAATTAGTTTTTAAAGCAGAAAAAACTGTTTGTATGTAGTTCTTGAGGTAAAGGTACTAATATAAAGGTGTACTTGAATGCATAGGATTTGTGATTCTAATTAATACTTCTATACCTCTCAATATTCTTCAGTAATTTATATAATTGCCCATGAGTATGAGGAAGTGCTGTTGGAGTATTTCTGTAAAAGTCTCTTATTAGAAAAAGTTTATCAATTACTGATGTAGACAATATTGTTAAGCACTTATATGAAGCTCTCATGTAGTTTCTTGAAAAGGATTTGAATTCAGAATGTGTATGCTTTAACTAATTTAATTATTAAGAAATCTTGATAGCTTGAAGGAAATGGTCATAAACCCAAGTAAAATCTATTATCTTGCTCAGAAACTGCCAAAACCTTAAATTCCATCTAGTTCATTAGCCCTTTGTTTTGGAAAGAGTACAAGGTCTGTTCATAACCACTTTAGTATCTAATAAGTATCTAACCACTTTATTTTTCTCAAAAAAAAAATTTTAATCAAGTAGTAATACTTGGTAGAGCATATTGCTAGTGTCTTGTGTGCATCAGTGTTTTTTGTAATCTCGTGGAACATATACTTTTTTCAGCAGTCACTGTGTGCGCGTGCACATGTGTGTGTGTGTCAGTGTCAGTATAGCTTGTGCTTGTTGCATGACAGAATACATTGAACAGTATAATGCATTAAGTTCTGTCAAAAGCTTGTGATACCCAAAGTAAAAGAATTCATAAGATTGTTACAGTCTTTTGAGACCATAGAATTTCTCAGGATTGCCAGGCTCCTTACTCACCTCCAACTGAAAAGATCCTAAATAGACAGCTGGGGGGATATAATAATGAACACAAAGCACTGCATATAACTACTCCAAAAAATTACTTGGAGGAAAAATTAAATTGGTGGAAAAATGTTTCCACCAATGAAAGGACCATGAGGTTAAGTGTGCAAAATCATGAGGGGACCACTTAGAAAAAGAGTTGGATTGAAAACCACTACAAGGTGTTGTCTCATATTTTTTTATGGCCTTTTGGTGAATACTTTTTGAATAGACCTCTTATAATTTAATCATTGCAAATATGCTACAATAATAAAAATATGAAAATGAAAATGATAAAAAAGAAAAAGGTATCACCACATTCTGGGGCATTTTACTGAACATTTTTCCAAAGGGAGAAGAAAACTTTCTTCTACTGCAAATGGTAGTGTTGGTAGTTATTTGATTTTTTCTTGTGTTAATTTTTATATTTTCTCTGTAATACTTCATTTTTATTCTTGTGCACTGGTTATCTCTGTTTACTTAATTAAATAATCATTTACTGAATCTAATTAAGTAAACAAAATTCTTACTTATCTGTTTTTAGATAGAACTTTTGAAATCTGGTAATGAAGCTGAAGGATGTCTGGAAGTTCTGAGCAAGGATACTGCTGTTTCAGATAATGATCCAAATGTTCAACTTTTAACAAAACAATTAAATGCTCAACAGGGTACAAGTATTATTTAACTGTTATGATATTTTTATAGCAAAATAAATATATTTAATTACTATTTATAGCAAATTTAGATAATATTATTTAAACAAAGTCTTAATTTCTTAGAAAAAATTACAAGGAACTTTAGAAAATGAGCCTAAAAGGTCCATTTTATCAATGAAAAGGTATATTTTTCTGAAAATTTCACAAAAAAATGTAGAAACTTAATATAAAACAGTATAAAAAACTAAATATTTTTTATAAATAAAAGAATTTAAATTAGAACTTAAGGAAAATTGTACTTCATCTTAATGTGTAAAAAGTCTTAAATATTTATAGAGTACTGAAATTATTTTTGCAAGTAGATAGTTTAAAGATTGTAGTTAGTAGATTCAATCACATGAAATTAATAAAAACAAGAAAAAGTCAACTGAGAAAATGAAATTAAAATCATATATATATATATATGTGTGTGTTTGTAATATACATAGCTCTATGTGTAATACGAGATATATATATATATATATTTTCAGCCACTCCACAAAGTACTGAATCAAAGAAATATTCTTACCTTTACTTTTTTCTGCTCGTCAAAGTGCTTTCAGGCCTAAGCCCATCTTCAATAATGTTTTTTTAAATATTTTTCTGTATTCATTTACACAAAATTACATTGTGTATTGATAGAAATATAATTTTTTTTTTTTTTTACAGAACAAATATTTGTTCAGTTAAAAGAAATTAAAACATGTTATCTGTTTATTAATACAGTACTGTATAATATTATTTGATTTATTTAATCTTATCATTATATACCAACTTAAATAATGTTTAAAAGAATGTCCTCATCAAATTCTGTCTGCAGATTCATAAGGCTGAATTTACGTTTATATTCATATATATAACATTTTTCTAAAATTTTTAATTTTTTATTACTATTATCATGTTTAATATTTACTCTTTTGATTATTTCTAAATTATTTTCCAAACTAATTATATTAGGTTTGTTGATTATTAAATGGTCAGCTACATTTGAGATCTACATTTTTAAATGATCTTAAATGTTCATTAAATCTCTCTTTAAAGGATTTATTTGTTTTTCCTATATATATTTTTTCACAACTGTTACATTTTATTTTATAAATACCGGAAGAATCGTATCTATTTTTTACGTTTTTATTATTATAGTATTTGTAATCTTTTATTATATGATTATCAGGAATATAAGCAGATTTATATTTTTTATCATTATATCCATCAATTAAGTTTTCTATAATTTTATTTGTGTAGATTAATTTATTTAAATATTTTCATTACTTTCATTAAAGTAGTAATGTCTATATTATCAAAGGATTTTGTATTCTATCTTTTATATATATATTATCAATCAATGAGGTATGATATCCATTTTTATAGCTATATTTTTTATATCATTTATTTTGTTATATACGAGGCATGTTTTTAAAGTAAGTACTGTTTTGAAATTAAAAAAAAACAAAGAGACTTCATAATTATTTTATTTTTACATGAAAGCCAATATCTTAATCTACTTTACTACATAGTTGCTGTCAATATTAAGGCACTTATCACACCAAACCACAAGCTTTTGTATTCCATCATCATAAAAATTTGCCGCCTGATTTAATAGCCACTGCAACACGACTGTGAGCATATTTTTCGGTACTTAAACCATTCACTAACAGTTTTGTAAAGAACACTTCTTGAAACTTGAGGAAAACTCCAATGATAATGAAGAAATCGTGAAGTGTCTGTTTTTTTTTAATTCTTTCATCTACTTTTTGCACCAAATCGTCAGTGATCATTGAAGGTCGCCCACCCATTCCTTGTCATGAACGTTTGTTCGGCCATTCTTGAAAGCTCTAACCTATCACCATACCATTCCATCACTCATAATGTTTTTTCCATAGATTTCACAAATCTGACAGTGAATTTCAACCGGTTTTTCACCTTTAGCACACAAAAAATCAATAACAGCATGTATTTCACAGTCAGCGGGATTCTCAGTTGGCAGAGGCATTTTAAATTCACAAAAGTAAATGTAAATATGATAGATTTTAGCTGTAATGGCGACTGTAGCTTGCCAACAAATGTAGGTACACAATGCGTATATGAAAGACACTGACCACAGCGCTGCATCAGCTTGATTTCAAAATAGTACTTTAAAAACACCCCTCATAATTCCCATTTATCGTTTGTATATTTTATTGTTATTTTATCATGTTTTTAAAAATATTAATGTTTTGAGACCAAGGATAGTTAGAATTTTTGTTGATAATAATTTAATTTGAGGTAGGTTTCTTATATATTCCAGCTATTATTTGATTGTTTTTATTTATTTTAAAATTTAATTATATATCTACATAATTTATTTTTCTGGTGTTCTGTTTCAAATGTAAATTTTATTGTTTCATGCTAAGAATTTAATTTATTTAAAATTATTTCAAGTTCATTATTTATAACTGGTTTATATGTAACTAAAAGATCATCTACATAACTGACCCATAATAAAATTTTATGTATGCAATTTATATTATAAACAATTATACTTTCTAACTCCTGTAGATAAATTTCTGACATTACAGTAGATAAGAGAAAACCCATGGGTAAATTTTTTTCTTTTGTATAATAGGTTCCATTAAATTCAAAGTAATTTTATTTACATATATTTCTAATTAGTATAATAATACTATTTATACATTTTTGGTCCTCAACTGTTTTTTATTATTGAAATTATGTAATCTATGGGAATACTGAATACAGTATTCAGTAGTATTTCCTTACTGAATACTGCTTATCATTTTAGTTTCATTTTTAATTTATTTAATTTTTCAATCGAGGGCTCATACCCTTTTTATATTATACCCTTTTTTATATTATATTTATATTATAAATTAATTTTTAATCTAATTATTTTATCAATAATTTTGGTAATTATATAACTGGGAACAGTTTTGAAATTGATTAACACTCTCATAGGGATATCTTCTTTATGTAACTTTGGAAGATCTGTAAGTGTTGGAGCATAATGTTTTTATGGGTATAATCTACTGTGGTATTTTAATTTATTATTATAATTAAATATTTCTTTGAATTTAACTATGAAATCCTTTGTAATTTTAAAAAATTTATTAGTTGTCATTAATTTTCTTAAAATTGTTCTTGTTTATCTATTTATTTATTAAATCATATTCATCAATTGGAATACTCATTTCAGGGAGTTGCTGTTTTATCAGATTTTATTATACAATTATTTTCTTGAATTTATTTTTTAGTTTTATTTTATTTTTATTTATTGTTGAGTTTTCATTATAAATTAATTTTTTGTTATTTTTTATTTTATTATTTATATTATTTTTTAATCTTAATGATTAGCTAACACAGAAAACATACTGCAGTTACTTGAGCTAACTATGTTTTGGCTTCTTCTGATAAAAAGCATAAACAAACATAGTGATATCAGTTGAGTGGTATCTATTTAACATCAGTAATTTGATTATCACTGTTAGATATTGCTATAAGTATTAGTTAATATGTAAGTAATTTTTAGTCTCTTAACAAAGATTTTTAAAAAATGTGTAAATTATATCATAAAATAGTGTTTTTGTTATCTATTTTAAGAATATATTGCACAACGGGCTGTAACCCTGTTTATCGGTCAATAGTTCATCTAATCTTGTTTCTAGTTGATCATTCTGTGTTGTGCTTTTATTGAACCTCAGAGAGCTAAAATGTACCAGTAACACCTGAAATTTATATCCAGTTAAAAATAGGTTACTTTCCTGAATTTAAATCTGAGTATTCAGAATCGCAGGTCATCATGGCTTATAGTAATAATAGCCGATTGTAATAATGCTAATCATTTGCTTAAACTGATGGTAAGATAAATATTGTGTTTAACATATACATTATTAATCACAGTATAGTTTCTGTAAAAGGAATATTTTATTTTTTTTTGATGTATAGCAGTATTTATTTTTTGATACTTTACATGCAATTACTTCTCTATTTCTTTTTCAAGTACAGAAAAAGTGAAGAGTCTGGAAGCACTGCTAGTAAAATGCAAAACTAATATCACAGAAAAAACTGAATTAATAGGTCGACAAATGAAAGAAATAGAATCTTTAAAGGTAAGATATTCTATTATTTATTCATCACTACATATTTTTGTATAAAAAGAATATGTAATACCAAATTCGTTCATAAATCAAAACAGTAATCTAAAATCACCAATTAAAAACAATGACCCGCCCGATACTAGAAAGACACAGCAGCAAGAGGCATCAGCCCAGGCTCTGCAAATTGTAGGGAGGATAAGTAAACTCCCGCCAACCTTGCATTCTGTTCCGATATGTTCCATATGTATGTATATTTTGTCATTTATCCACTCATCAGTAGTTCTCCTAGTTTCTGCAATGCTGAAATTTGCAGTTATTTCAAAGTGGTCCTGAGGAAAAAGAAGCAAACATTTTTTCATTAACAACTTATGCAGGCATAACTTAAATGGGGATTTAAAGGGTGTTCCCAGTACAAAAAATTTGGAAACTAGTAACCTGACATGGGTGTTTCCCTTTGATGGTAAGCTATTGTTATTAATAGATTTTTCCTTATGCATACCTAACCATGTAGAAGAGATATTAACTGATTTTTTAAAACAAGCACATTAATCGAATACCATCTTGTTCTATTTGGGATGGATCCTCAAAAGTTTTCAGGAATGTTTACTTCATTAATGTATGCTAAATAATATTTAAGACAAGGAATTTATAAGGAGTACTATTTAAGTTTGGTAAGTTGAATTGGAGTTCCCTAATCTCCATATATCAACTTTTTACAATAAAAGCTTGAAATTTTGCATAGATGATAATTCCAAAATTTTGTTAAACTCATCTTCAGTTTTCCCTTTAAATAATATCTAAAGTAGTTAAACTTGATTAGTTAATTTCATAGTTTTATATATTTTATGGTGTAAACTAGAATTGTTTTTGACAAAAATTCCAAAAAAAATTTGGGAAAACTGAGTTTGCATTTGAACCACCTTAAAGGGTGTTACTCAACTATGCCCAAGTTGATCAAATACTTATTTAGAAATCAAGAAATGTATTATTTTGACTAGAAGGCTATATGAAGGACTGAGATGTTAAAACTATAAAAACTTCAGTAGTTGAGATTAACATATAGTTTTAAAACTTTATAAGTTTGTTTACAAAGTTTTAGTGAGGTGTAGAATACACCTCTTTTCTGTAGCAAATAGATGATCGATTCCCTTCTGACTATACAGATTGGAATTGCTTCAAAGCACATATTGGTAAATTTCACAATGTGGTATACAATTATAGAAAGCAGTATATTGGCATGTAAAAATATAAACATAATTAAGATAAATGTGTATTATATAAGGTGTGCTCAATTTATCTATTTTTATTTTGAAGATAATTATAGAATGTGTTGAACTGTGTCAAGTTCACCCAAAGGCTTTGATATCCAAAGTGAAACAGTTTGTTAGATTAAGCAGGCCTTGGGGAAGGAAGCAATGGGAGTTACACAAATTAAAATATAAGCGTTTTCATAGTAGATGAAATTCAATTGAGAGTGATCAGCACAAGAGTGATGGTAGGTAGGCATATATAGAGTGATGATAGTAGTCACAGGACTGATTGAGAGTGATGGTAGGCCATCAAAAAACCAAAAATTGAAATTTCTTTAATGTGCTAGTTTGATGATGGGAAATTGGCTGATTGTCTTAGAAATTGCAAATACCATTGAGATTCATGAAGGTTTAGTTTACATTATTTTAATGACTGATTTGGGCTTACATAGAGTATCCATGAAATTTGTACATTGAATTTGAAGTGCCTTTTGCTAGAACAGAAGAAATCTGTTTTGACATTGCACAGACATGCTGAGTGTACTAACAGTGATCTTAATGTCTTCAAGAATATGATACTATTGATATATGGTTATGACTGAGGAACTAAGGCCAAGTCATCTCAGTAAAATTCTCTGTTGTACAAAATTTACTAAGTCAAGATAAGAGAAGTGCAAAGTGAAAGTGATCCTGAATGTTTTTTTCAGCTGCTATAGAGTTATAAATGACGTGCATGGGCCAAAAAGCCAAACTGTCAACAATCAGTACTGTCTGAAGGTCTATGTTTTATAATGATGCAGTTAAATGTCACAGACTGAAGATGTGGGAATCAAGCTATTGGCAGTTGTATCGCTAATGATGCACCCACAAATTCATAATGTTCAATCTAGGATTTTTTGGTCGAACATAAAAATTCCATTGGTTTGCCAGACACCTTTCTAAGCAGCCATGACTCCTTCTGATTGTTTCTCAAGTTTTACAGCTGTTACAATTTGAGAGCCAGAAGAACATAATGATGAACCTAACAGCACAGATGGTAACTATTCCAAAAGAAGGACCTTAAAAAATGTTTCTAGCAGTGTAGGACCATCAAGTTAATTTGTACAGAATCGCAGAGAATATTATGACATTACAGAGATTGAGAGTAAAATTAGCATGCATGAATTTACTTCAGATATGCCTGAAATTTAGTAGTCAGAGAGTACAGATAATGGTAAAAAGGAAGCTATATAGAAAAAGAGATAAAATCAAATTCTTTAACAGTAAAAGCATTTTTCACGGAAAAATTTCTGTATTATGGTGATTCTGCCTTTATTTTAACATTTTAAATATTAAAACATTTAATATTTTTAATTTTTTCTTGTAGGTTTAGTCCAGGAATTTTCAATGCCATCTTGTATACAATTATTTATAAAATGTTTTCTATTAAGTATGTAGGTAACTGTAATCTTGTTGTGTGAGTAGAGTGTATCATATAAAATAAGCCCTACTAGCCTATTACGTGTTTTATATTGTGGTATATCAGATATCTTCTTAAATAACTTGTAAATATAAATTTAAACTTAAATTTTGGTCTCTCTTTAGCGGTTAACGAATCGCTTTAGACTATATCTTTCATGTACTTTTTTAATTTCTTGGTTATGTACTTGTACTTGTTAACTGTATAATACCATGTATTTCAAAATAATTATTGGGGTTTTAAATTTATGTAATATTTATTATGTTTTACTTAAATTTATAAATATTCATGAAATGAAAGAGCAATCCAAACAGTCTTTAAGTGTTCAATGTGAGCACCATTAGTCACACAGTAGAAAATCCCGTTGATAGGATGTTATTCCATACTTTATCGGCAAGTCTGAAGTAATTGATGTGACAACTGCTTCAGCCCTGTGTCTTAAGTCAGGTAGGTCAGCTTATAACCATAGCACATATACTTAATCCTTTATAAACCCCCAAAGAAAAAAAATCGCATGGGGTCAGATCGGGGAATTTGGAGGCCATATCAAATAAGCCCTGTCATCTGGTTCGCTTCGACCAATCCAGAGATCGTAGAAAATTTCATTCAACCAGTCACATACTGCATTATGCCAGTGAGGAGGTACATCATCTTGTTCCCAAATAAGTTTGGGGTTCATATTGCGGTTGAGGAAAGAGCCATAGTTGTAGCATATTAAGATAATTATTCCAGATGTACTTGCTTCTATGTAAAAGAATGATTCATAAACTTGCCGTCAGGATACGGAACAAAAAATTCAGTTTTGGAGAGTTTCATTTGTTCTGCAATATTTTGTGAGGATTTTCTGATCCCCAGATTATGAATGTTAAAGTAAAAGTAATGAATGTAAAAGTAAACATTATGAGTGTTTACTTTTACATTAACATGACATATTGATTCATCATAGAATGACAGAATAAAGAAAGTCTTCATCATCATGTTGCACCATTTAATTTAAGAAGCTGGCACACAAACCATAATCTGTAGGCTTTAGAGCTTGTAACAGCTGTAAACAATATGGATGCAGTTGTTAGCATTTCCTTAAAATCTTCCACACAGACATCACTAGAATTGCTAATTTGTGGCTTGTCTTCCTAATGGATTTCCTAGTGCTATGCACTAAGGACTCTTACATGTTCAAAATTGTTTTCAGACACACTGGATCGTCCCCTACTCTCCCTTTACATATTCAGTCTGTTCATATTCAAATTATTTATACCATCTATGAATTTTACTGTCCCTCGGGGACACAACAGACTGCATATTAATTGGAAATTACAGATTCACACTTTGCAAACTGCAGAAACACAGAATGCTTTCTGCAGTGGGGTCGCCTTCTTTGGTACTAACGAAGATACAGGAAACAGTTTATGAGCTTGCACACAGCTAAAACTGTTTGTGTGCTCTTTCATTCATGCATAATTAATCAATGTACATGAAGCTTGTGAAATATTACATAGTTTTAAAACTCTGATATTGATTTTGAAACATTCTGTATACTACATAAATGAAATATGCGAATTGGTTCAAATTTTACATATCCATGGTTTTTGTACTGCTTTTGTTGCATGACCCCCTTCTAACAAAAATAATAAATTTAGCATTGAAAAATTTTAGTAGGATGTATGTTATGGTACATATGTAAGTTGACCTGTTTTTTTTTCGCTTGCTTTTGTTTTGTTGTTTTTTTCTACTGTAGTCTGGATTAAAAACTTTGTATGAAATTCAACAAAATAAAAAAAAAACATCAGAAATAGCCCATTAAATTTATTTTTATTTTTTTTTTTGTAATTTTACAGTTTTCTGCTTGCCCTCCCTTGCTTAGCAAAAACACTGTTTCTTCATTTACTTGCTTAGGATTTATTTCAGCAAAAATCGATAACTAAGAAAAAAGACATAGTTTTTAACGTTGTTATTTAAATATATAACTTTGGAATTATTCAAAATTAATTTATGTTTAATCTGACAAATTTTTTTGTGAAATAACAAAAAACAGTTATTTTTTGGTGGAATACTACTGCTGTAATAGGAGCTGGTTATTTATGACCACTACATGGAGTGGACCTCAGCACTAATCAAATTTAAGACAGTAGGAAAAGACAAAAATATCATCAGAATTTATTTATTTTTAAGCTTAATGCATAAGTAAACAGTAAGAAAAATATTTCGGATTTAATAAAATTATTGCTTTTATTACTTTTTCTACTACTTTTATTACTTTTTATTACTACTCCCAGATAGCTCGATTAGAATAGAAAGGCAATGTGTAATATTATGGAAAGGTGTGGACAAGGTTGTTATTATTTTTTTTTTTTTTTTACTAACCTTCAGAAGAGCTAAGAATGAACAAGCTGTGATGACAAATAACTTAATTTACCTACCATCAATTGCTGTTTTGTGTTCAAAATATTTTATCATGTTTTCTTCTAATAAATTTCACTGGTTATATCTTTTTTTTATGATGAAAAAAATTAAAATAATTAAAGATTCCAGCTATACCCAGTAGTAAGCAATTTGTTTGCATTTTACATTTTATTTGAAAGTTAGAGCACAATTTGGAAAAGTCTTCCCAGATGATCTGTTGATACGTCATTGCATTTTTCTTTTGTGAGGTGATGGGAATTGACTGTTTTGATCATTTTGCCCTAAGAGAATGACAATTTGAAAAATGCCATGCCTGACTGGGATTTGAACCCTGGACCTACAGATGAAAGGCTGAGATGCCACTTTAATCATATCTGCCCTTGTCAAGACGGACCTACACCTCATGGCTGTATGGACTACCATACCCTCAGCAGTGCAGTCCCCATCCCGCTGAAGTGGTTACAAATATAACTGCCACCGTCTGGATAGCGCTACACCTCACAGTTGCATGGGACCCATGACCTCCGCAGTGCAGTTACCATCCAGCCTACAGCAAAACTTTCATTCTCAAATCATAAATTAGTTAGACTAATCTAACTGTGGCTCGATGCCAACATGCCTCCCTCTAGCCATCAAACTGCCCTGGCGGCTCCTAGCCATCCAGGATCCTAATCTATACTCCCTCAGCTGATCTGCACAGGGCAAGAAATCAGAGGAAGCTAAGCCACGATGGTCCATTCTCTATGGGCCTTCCAATTGACCCACAGGTCTAGAAAAGAATTTACTCTTGAAGTTCCTGACAACTCTGGTACGTTGAACCTTGTACCGGGGACAAACATAAAGGACATGGTCCACAGTGTCATTGATTCTACACTCTGGGCACAGTCCAGAGTCGACCAAACCAAACCTAACCAAGTTATGCCTGAAAGCACTATATCCTGACAGAAATTGTGTTGTGTTCTGATTGGGGGAAACCTACCTAAGCGCTTTCAAATCTCAAACATTGCGGAAGATATCATGCCATGCGTGTATCAACCAGCAGAAAAATCGTACCACCTAACTTGCCAGGAGTCAAAACCTCAGTCTTCTATCTCTTGCATCGCTCTTGGGTAAGAAGGGTAAGAAGAACCATCCTTCTTTGACATATACCGCATGCTATGTTCCGTAGCCAGGCTCTGCCTCTCGCGAGATAGTTCTGTAACCTCCGACAACTGCAGAAGTAGAAGATGCTGGGCTCGCAATAGAATATCCCTATAACGTTGAAACCGCATACGATGAGTCCAGACAGGCGCAGCATACAACATTATGGCCTCGCAGACTACTTTATAAAGTATACGCATGGTTTGGAGATTCAAATCCCAATCGGATGGATGACTCTACGAACGCCAAAGAAAGCATCAATTGCTTTCCTTGCGACAAACTGAAGGTGCTCTCTGAATTGAAGTCTCTCATCAAGGATAACACCCAGATATTTTTGAATGGTGACATACCTAATCGGAAGGTCGTTCATCATGACTCGCGGGTGACGAGTCGCGGCTAAACGGCCTTCAAGAACATCATAAGGGTTTTCTCCGGACTGAAAACCATCTTATGCTGAAGACTCTACAACCGCAAAACCCTACTTGCCTTTGTCGCTTGGATTTCTATCTCCAACCGCGAGTTTCATTCGACCAGCAGCAGCCCGTGGTCGGCATAAGTGACGACACGGCAGCCACCGAGCAACCTCAATCGCATCAGAGAATCGAACTCGATGACCCAGAAGAGTGGACCTAGAACCCATCGCCCTGTGGACAATCTTTTGACATGGTCTTACCTATTTCTGAACCACCATCGTGAAGGACGATGATTCTATTGTTGAAAAAGCTTGAGAGAATGATAATCTCATTTTGCGTGCAACCACGCTGCTGCAGTTGGAACAAGGCAGAGGGCCACCACAAATGACTCGGATATATCCAGAAAGACACCGAGTACATACTTGCACTCGCTGGCCGACGCTATATCTAGAACTCTAAGAATCGCGTCCTCTGTGCCCTTACCCGGGGGAAAACCATATTGATCGTCTATCAACAGATGATTGGAAGTGAGCTTGCTGTTAATGCGGAGGCACAAGAGCTTCTTGAAAACCTTACCTGCAACTAGCAAAAGCTTCAGAAGCCGGTAAGAAGAACTTACGGTGGAGTACTTGTCGTCGCCTTTGAAGAGCAATTTCAACACAACGCGTTTCCAACAAGCTGGGAAGTATTCAACGAAAAGTATCCTATTGAATATTCTAGTAAGAGGGCCAAGAATTATTGATAACGTGCGAATAACGAATTCCACCGTTATACAGTCATATTCGGGGACTTTGTTCCGGGCTAGACTACAGATTACTTGGCGGACCTCCGCCTCAATAATCTCAGAAAATTGTGCAAAAACGTGCAACTTCCCTACGGATTCGGCAATGATACGAGCTCATCACCGTCTAGTCTCGAGTCCACCAACCAGCAATTCTCTCTCATACTACGGGGAATGGAACGGTCAGCGGCTTTGAATATCGCAGAAGAAAAATTCTCTACCAGGTCCTCTAACGGGAGTGCGTCCAGGCTTCAAGAGACTACCTGGAGCCTGGCCGTGAGAATATTAGAAAACTTGGGCTAATCCGCCTGCCTTTGCAGGAAGTGCCCCTGATGAACAGGGACGTCCGCCCTATAGACATCGCGTAACTAAAAAACAATTAGTCGGTTATCGCTGGTGCAGTCATCGACTACAGACCAATTTTGAATCCTACCAAGGTTATCCTTACCAATGGTAACATTAGTGTTGGTACCATGGTAGGCCCGCCGCTCGTTGACCGTGCCGGCGAATGTGGGCAACTCGCCGATGACATTGAAAACATCGAAGTTGTGCTGCGCGATGAAGCCTTCTTTCAATTCACCGCCGTCGTCCGCGATCCCACTATGCCAAAGAGGCGATTTGGCCTTCGCATCGACCCCTATCAAATCTGGACAACCTGGTAGCAATCTAAGAATTCTATCCCATCTTTCCAAGTGCTGTGCGGTGAGATCTCTGTATCGAAAGTACGAGATCACAACTACTAGATCTAAACCATTCACGGCAAGCTTAACAATGACGTGATGCTTGTCAGAGGCTTGCAGCATGAAGATACCATCTAAAGACTTCCTGCACAGGATTTACTAACACCAAAGAAAAACTTCTTCCAACCATGGAAGCCTGGCAGATCACCCTTGACCACATAAGGGTGTTGTATAAGTACAACATCGAAGCCCCGCTTTTCAACGGCATCACCTAACCAACCTGGACAACATAGGCACCCTGGGCATTTAGTTGACCGAATCTAACCAAAGAAAGAATTGGTCATCCGCCTTGAAATATACATCGCAGTCCATGCTATTGACGGAATGCCTATAATTTTTGCCGTCTTCACCACAATGCGCGCAGACTGACGTATTTTTACAGAACTTGGCCCTGTGGCCAAACCTATAGTTTTTTAAAACAACGCTTAACGTCACGGTATTTCTTGACGCGACAAGATGTAAAGTCCAAGAACAACCTTCCCTCAGCCAGGAATTTCTGGAAGAGACTAGCCCGTACCTCAAACATACTGTGATATTGTTTGACATCACGTTTGCCAGTCGTAGACTGGCAAAGACTAACCTACACTCTTTTTTGATTGAAGCCTCATCCAGATCCGTGTTCTGCTTTCGCAAGAGAGAGAGAGAACCTCCGCATCTGAGAGGCTCCGGTCGATGTCACATATTATGACTCGGGGCCTAGGCTTTCGTTTGAGGTCAACCTTGACCTCAAGCTTTTTCACACCTGGAGACTCTGTGATTACCTGAGCTGTCTCCTTATCATCAGCGACTACCACGAGACTTGTGGTAGTCTCTTTGATATCGTATCTGCAGTCCCTTCCGGTTGTCACGAAGGGCATCCCGAAGTTCCTATTTCAATTCTTTAGGACTTTTTGTAGAACCTTCCACCTTGCTCACGAAGAGCACTTTTTCTTCACCTGACTGGCTTTCTGTTTCCCTTGGACTTCATTCGCATAGCGCCTGGGCTGTACCGGAGCTGTAGCTGCTTTCTGAACAACAACTTTGACCTCCTTGGGCTCGAAGTTCAGAGCTTCATACCCTTCTGCCAGAGCAGAGAGGGCCTCTTTTACTTTTAATAATTTAGGAAGAATAGTCTTCCTTGCACCCATGCCGACACTCTTTGGAAAAGTCAAGAATTCTACCAAGTAGTTCAGGTCATCCTGTATTTCTTTATCCAGCGGTGCAGAACTGCCAGGTCTGCCATTTGCTTTCTGAAATGTCTCAATTGACAGGGGTTTCTCCTGCATGGATGGCCCTACTTCCATTGCCGAGCAAAACTCTTCATCCAATGTCAAGGAGGTTGATGGTAAAGGTGCCGGCCTCCTCTTCCTCTGGGACTTTCCTACCACCTACTGAAAATCTTCAGTTATCACCGGAGATTCCCTGACCAACGCTCACTGTCTTCCTCCTACTAATCTGGATGGGCAAACACATGAATGTGACGACTTCCCGCAGCGAGCTACAGGCAGCTGGGGAGCTTCTTTATTCCCCTGTGTCTCTTGGCCATTACTGGATCAGTTGATAAACCACATATTACGGCCCTCATTCTTAAAAGAACATGAATAGAATCAGGTTAAATAAGCAAACCTTACTCGTTATGAGGACTTACGACCAGGAGTCGTTGGCTTTCAGCCGACTATGAGGTGGGCATCTGTCTAAACCTTTGTCGTTTACTATCTGTGAAATTACAGTATCTAATGAGTTTTAACTATAAAATGTATAAACTAGTGCCATGATCTGAGATCACTTTCATCACTATCAGTACACAGACAGTAGTGGGTACACACTCGCACTACAGTTGTAAGAACTGATAATACTCATTTAGCAGCTAGCATTCTGAATGTACGAAAGGAGACCAGAGTAATGCTTAGGTGGTACTACGTCATCACAGAGATTGGCGATTATCATTGCATATTAATTGGCTTGTTAGAAACATTAAGTAGCAAAACATACATTTTAGATTAGCTATAAGAAATGGTGACAGTAATCTTAAGACCTTATTAAAGGCCTTCTTAGTAACTAGACCTTTTTGGAATTGTTTATTAAATTTAAAATCAAGCATTAATATGTAATAAATTATAGGGCTTGAGAGATAACAAAGTTTTCATTAAGAATTACACACTAAGATTATGTAATTTTAATTATTTTCTGCAAAGAGCACATAAGGATTTCATATGTTTCAATCTGTTGTTGATTGCTGATAATTTTGTAGAGGCTGAATTTTAATTTATTGATTGTGAAATCAAGATGTTTGTAGATTCTTGTCTGGGTGTTTGATAGAATTATTGGATCTATGTTATGAAATTATAAAAATGGTTGGTAATAATTGTGCGTTTTAATTCTATTCAATATTTTAATTGCCTGTATTACTACTTTCATGTGTAAATAAAATTACTCTTCCCCATTCGTGTCTGATTGGGAATAAATCACAAATTAATATAAATAAATCTTGAGTTTATCTACATTTGGTTTTATGTACTTTGGTTTCAATTCAACATTTACTGAAATGTTTTATCCCTACTGAATAGGGATTAGAGCAATAAGAAAAGTTATATGGTTTGTTTGCATTAAAATATGCAACATAAATTTTAACAAATCAAAATTGACTGAAATTGCTGCAAACTTTTAGTGAAAAAGTTCATTATATTAAAGAATATTTTTAAATTCTATTTTAGCAATATCAGATTCAGATGGCAAGTTTGTTTGTGGTTTTGTTCCTATGGAAAGAACTGCAATTCATCTGTATAAATGCAAATGATTTTTTGGAAAAAACAGATTGAGTAAAAATTATATAGGTCTGTACCTGATTCCAAATACATACTTCCAAAATCAGTTAAAATTGCTCATGTATTTGTAAGTGACAAATACACGAGCAAAATAATTTTGTGAGGATTTTCAGGATACAATATGACAGGCAAACAGCAAGTCTTTAATTATCAATTGTTACTGCAAAAAGCTGTGTAGAATGTGCTCTTGCAATGTTAAGCAACAAGTGGAGGATTTTCCACATAAGCTTTCTGTCAAATTTTTAAAAAATATTGTTAAGTGTATGTTATTCTTAATAAAGATGGATATCGTAAGTATGGATCAGTTAGTTCTTCTTTTGAATATCTGGGTGAAAACAGAATCAAATCTGCAAATAAAACTGGTCAAGGAGTATGCACTTGTTTTATAAACAGGAAGCTACCCTGCCATGGCAAGGAAAAGTTTCTTAAAATTTGTTGTAATTCCAATTGGGTAGATATAAAATATTTTTGAACATGAAAATAAGATTATAAATACTAAATATAATTTATACTGCATGATTTTTTTGAACAGTTATAATTAAAATTGTAAATTTGAATATAATAATTTCAAATTTTACCTGCTCTCTTTCTCTTCTGTCTCTGTATTTTCAATTATCTCCTCAAAAGATTTAAAAAGTTCCAACCGACTTTTTTCTCTTGAGTATTTTATTTTTAAATTCATCAAATTTTTATTCCAAATTCATGATTTTATTCAGTAAGTTATTAAATTACTTTTAGTTTGCCATAGAACAGCATCAATCAAGAAAACATATAATGTCATCTGACATCAATAAAATGTATGTGTTAAGGACTTTTAAATGTTTTGCTCTCCTTTTAGAGTTAAGTTGAAAGTAGAAACAACTGCCATATTATGTTTCCATTCATTTACAAATGAAAATAACGAATATTATTATTTTTTTTTTTCACTAATTTTCATACATATTTTAACTTAAAATCACTTTACTGTCACGAAATGTTAAATAATTATATTTTAGTGCATTTTATAGCTTTGAAAGGGTAAGTACATTTTCATTTTGAATGCTGCAGCATATTATTTTTCAACTATTTCTCAGATCAGAAGAGTTTCCCAAATAAACTAATTATTGTCTTGTTATCTGTTGTATTGATTGAGGTGTGAATTTTTTATATGGATTTTTTTTGTGAGTTTAGTTTCAACTTCATTTTTTTGTTTGTACATAATTTTTGCAGTAATTTCTTTCTGTGTTTTCTGTGCCAGCTATTACAACTTCCTGTAATGTAATGTATTATTTCAGTGGCTATATTATACATCCTGTATTCATCACTGGATTATTGGTTTCAGAATATGTTTTCTGTCATTTTTTATTCAAAAACGTTGACCTGAATTGATATAAAAATCCTTTAGTTTCAAGAAAGAGTTCTGTGTTAGCAATAATTTACAAAATAGATTTTTGTGAATTTAGGATTTGTTATATATTGTTTTTCAGGCAGTTCTTTTTCTGATGATCTTTATAGAATTTTTGAGTGGTTTAGTGGTATAGTTCTATTACTATTTTTAATATTTTATTTGCATAGATTGGATGGTGTAAAATGATTTTTATCATCAGTAATTGACTACTGGAATGAGATTATTATTTTATATATTGTCTTCATCTTGAATGGATTAATTATAACAGAAACAGTTTGTTAAAACAAGTTGCTGTCATCCTATTTCATTCTGTAGTTGGGAGTCTTTTTATAACTACATGTATTGCAGAGGTGATCACCTGAAGTTTGATATAAGTGTTAAGCACTTTCTCCAGAAGTAATCTTTTTTGCTCTCTCCTTTCACATTTTAATTAGGGAAAATGACTACTGTTAATATCACATTATTTTATTACTTTTATTATTATTATTATTATTGTCTTATTGTTATAATTTTTTCAGAATGAGAATGCTGAAACAATGACATCAATGACTGAAGATTTAGATATTGCAAGAAGTGAAATAGAGTCATTAAAAAATAAAGTAGAAACATTGAAAAAGAATGAAGAAGAAGCAGCACTTTCTTTGGCAGAAAATAAGCTTTCTGTACATCAAGAACTGGAGAAAAGAGATGAACAAATAAAAAAATTAGAAGTAAATATTGAAGATATTAATAAGGAGAAAGACGACTTAAATAGCAAAGGTTTGTTTGTGATCATGACTTTATTTGTAGTTCCTTCATTTGCTGTGAAATATATAAATTTAGAAAGAGAAATCTGTAGCCGGTTGGTTATCTATATTTTTATATATTTTGGTATGTTTAATATAACGAACATCTTCATTTGTTGTAAATCCTAGAATTGGTTTGCAGCTGATCTCCATATATCATGATTCTCTGCTACTCCCTTCAACTCAAATAAGTTCCACAATCCATTTTATCCATTATTTGATAAATTTACCTCATAGTTTCCCTACAACATTTTTCTCTTCCATAATACCTTTTATTACTGTTTTAATAAACCCATCTTGCCTTAACAAATGGCCAACCCATTTATCTCTTTTTGGCTTTAAAGTATTTAAGAGACAAGGCCTTGCCACATTGACCTTCCTTAACACCTCCTCATTGAAAACTATCTACCCATCAGTCGTATATCAATCTGCAGTAGCACTACATTTCAAAATCTTCAGCCTTCCTTTCCTGCTCAACCTTCAAAGCTCATGTCTCACAACCTTACAAAAACACTCCATACCAAAGGTTTTTAGCAGTCGTAGTGTTTTTCTAAGATCTTTATAAACTATATTAGAAGTCATAAGAATCCCTTCTTTTATTAAATTCATTCTTGGCCAGGCTTATGTGACTTATCACTTCTTTGTTCTACTATCTGTGTAATTCTGCTACCCAAATACATGAAGGAGTCACATTTTCTAACCATCCAGTATTTAATGCACTTTTGCTTTCTGTTGACCTAGTACAAGAATCTTAGTCTTTGTTTTATTGATATGCATTTTATGCCCGTACCAAGCTTGCATATTTCTTCTCTTCTGAGTGAGCAGGAGCTTGTAAGCTCCTGCTCAGTTTTAGCCAACACCACTATATCGTCAGCAAATCACATGTTTCATATCCTTTAACTCGTACTCATCCAATCTCACCTAACTTCTCTCTTACATCATCCAGCCCCAGAAAATTATGTATTATCCTTCTATCCCTATATTTCACTCCAGATATCTTTAGTGTCTTGCCCAATTTACTTTATCAAAAGCCTTTTCTATGTCTGTGAATGCTATACAAAGATACGTTTTGTCCTTCATTAGCATTGTGTTCTTTCATAATACTTATCTCCTTATTACCTTTATTTTTACTAATTGTTTAATTAAACTGATTCTTTTATGCTTTAATTAAGCTGTGCCACTCATTACCATGTATAAACCATTTCTAATTTTGACAGAAAAGTAATGCATGTATTTTTGCCCCTGAACTTTTACTTTAGACTTGATTTTTTACATAATATTTTTCTTTCATTATACAAATCAGGTTTTATTGGTTTTCCAGGATTTTTTATCCTATTAGTTTATGTTACTGTTTATCTTGTTTTTTTAAATTAATCGGAGAACTGGAATTACTTCTTGCTCTTTCTGAAGCTGAATTGATTTTCATTTAAAGCTTTAGACCTTTCATTCTGTTCTCTAGATTATACTACTTAGTAATTTGGAATGAGATTTCATATTTATAAGACAATTCTTGCATTTATCTCTTGCTTTCTTTGGATAATAAAGTCAATACTTATATTGAAATCAGTTAAAATTTCCAGTCTCATAAATTTCACATACTTTGTATACGTTTTTTAATCTTATCTCATTTCTAGCAAATTAATTATTCAGATTATATGTGTTTTTACAACCTTTTTCCTATTTAAATATTTCAGGGAAAAGCCAGATTCAGATCACATAAAATCTTCTCTAAAAATATTGTCAATCTTTTTACTTCTTCAGGACTACTTTATCAGATAAGTTTTATCTATTTATAGACATTACAATTTCTGTCAGCTTTTAATTTCTTTTCTTTCCCTTACAGTTGTGTTCCATTGCACTCATTGATATTAGATTATGGCATTAAATATTCAAATATAAATGTATTCTGCATTTCTTTCTTTTTTTTAAAGTGAATTGCTATGATAATCCATTAAAATGAAAACAGCATTCAGTGTGAACTATTTCCACATGTAACTTGGTTTTATAGGATTTCTTTCAGTGAATGTGAGTTCAGCTATTGTCATTTTACCTTACGTCATACCTGTCAGTTTCCAATAATAATCTGTATTATTTTAAGGAATGGCATTTATAATATTTATTTGAGAATCAACACTTATCTTACTTTTTTGCTTTAAAGTTACTATTCATTTTTTTTATTATTCCACAAATGCTGCGCTGAAAAATTTTACTAACAATAGTTGTCAACGAATATTTTTTTGTGCTTTATTAAAATCACTTGACCATCCTTCATAATCTAATGATTGAGAATTAAAATATTACGGTCTTGTTTGTGAGAGGTTGAAGTGATTTGTTTACTATCTGTGTAAACATAATTAGAAAATTGCTTTAGATTTTGATCTTGAAACAGTTATCTTAAAATGTAATAAAAATAGGTGTTCCACAAGGGCCAGTATTTGGATTGTTATTATTGATTATATGTGTCAATGATTTACTGATTATCATTGATGCTAACTGCTGTTGTATACAGACAATACCACAGCAATTCTAAATGATAAAACGATACATGTACTTTATGTAAATTTAATTAATATTGTTAGTATATTGGATGAATGTTACAGTGTTAAATATTCATTGTAAAATGTATCAAAAACCAATTTTATGATAGCTCTTAATAAGAATGTTAAATCCTTTAGAAATCTGGATGGCTTTTTTGGTTGAAAATATACACTCAAACTATTAGGTCTTGATCTAAACCTAGTTAAAAATGGCAGGGATATATTAATTAGGTGAACAGATGACTAATGCTTAATGTTGTATAGAAACATGTTTCTATACAACTTTAAACTTGAGATTACATGTTTGGAAACTGGACTAATAATTTATTATAATTATTTTCAATCTGTTGTATACTTACCGTATGGGCAGATAAAACCCTTCTTAGAGTACAGGTATATTCTCAGCAATGGTTAAGAAAAATATAAAATTCAGAATATACAAAGAATTTTACCAAACTACTAGTTTATAAATATAAGCCTATTGTGTTGGTCTAATAGTGAACTCATCGCAAATCAGCTGATTTCGAAGTCGAGAGTTGTAAGGTTCAAATCCTAGTAAAGGCAATTATTTTTATACAGATTTGAATATTAGATAGTGGTTACCGGTGTTCTTTGATAATTTTTTTTTTTTCCCCCTCTGGGTCGGACCTCCAATTAAGTATGGCACAACCCGGAGAGGAAACATCTCACTGTAGTGGGATTCTACAGTGCGGAACAGGAAATAATAAAGGTTTATTGTTTACTTTATTATTCTCAGAAAAAAGGGGGAAATATTCCTTTTAGGACAGTTGATCCATAGATCAAGGACATCTTTCTTTTATTTGTTTTAATAGCTTCTACGCTTTCAGATGTTAGTCATCTTCATACCCGGCGCCCGCCCACAGTTGAGGTGCATGGAGTCCCCAGTCAGTCATCGAAGCGACACACCTCGGCATGCCGCACCTCCCGAGTGGAATAGTTACATACTTAGATACATACAGACGTCACGCCCAAAATTAATCAAAATAGATTCAAGGATGGTCAAAATGGATATTTCCGTTGAAATCTGAAAACCGAAATTTTTCGTGATCACAGTACTTCTAACTCTGATTCAGATTTTAATCGTGAGCAGAATACTAGTAAAAAGGAATTGCCTCGTTATTTGGCCGAATGGATGAAAGGCAACCGTGACAAAATAGAGCAGCATAGCAAAATTCATATTACTTATCAAATAGAATTTATGATTCACGAGACCACAATAATTATTTAAATATAAACAAAATATTACTTAATATTATTTAAATATTTTTTTATTAATAATATTATTATTCTTTATAATATTTATTTATTTAATATTATTTAAATAAACGAAATAAATGACTATAAATGAATTGAATTAAGGTCAGCATCCGGAATAGATTAATATATAAATAACCAAAAAATAATTTACAATTCAAAAGACGTTAATAAAAATTATTTAAGCACATATTTATGCACATGTTAAACGGATATGGAAAACATTGATTTCTTTTTTTAATTAATAATATTTAAAAATTAATTGATGATGAAATTAAACTTTGTGAACGAAAATATTTTAATCTTATTTTTAATAAACTGGTGGTGATAAGATCTTTTAAAAGGTCCGATAATTTATTAAAATTGCAAAACGAAATCATAATAAAACTTTCTCGTAAGCCGATGTATTGAGTTACAAGAAAACAGTTCTGTTATCTGATTTCCCTAAAGATTATCTTTAAAAATATTCTTTTGAGCAAA
>JAAAKQ030470133.1:9739-23727 GCA_010016005.3 Zanna intricata | reverse complement strand
TTTCTTGTAATTAAAAAAATAATAATTAATAAATTTAGCATTACTGTGAATGGAATTCGTAACTTATTATATTCACCAACAATCCTCATTTACTTCAATTGGAATGTTTATTTATGTTATTTATTACCACTTTTGTGGATAAATTAATTATGATTAATTTTATTGCTCTTTCAGTAAATAAAACTTTTAAAATTCCTAAAAAAGTTATGCTGTTTCAAAAATATTTCCTTGCCAATTATTTTCTGTTAATAATGACAGGAAGTTATTTTCTTTCTTTTTCTCGAAAAATATTAATATTAATGATAGTCTATTTCATAAAAACAGGAAGTCTGTAATTCGTTTTGAAAGAATTAAATATTGTCAAAAATTAATGAGTCCGAAATAATATTTGTAACTCATGCAGGCTACTCTTTTAACAATTGGGTTACTGTAGTTATACTTGAAAAATGTGTACACTTATCTGAATGTATTCTCACAGAACAAATGTCAGAGTCTCACCTGTTTCCAAAATGGCTTTAGAAATGGCAGACGGAGACATAATAACAGAAAACTTTAAATCCTCAAATGACCTACCAGTTGCTAAAAACGTAACGTTAATGATAATCTTTCTTCAACTGATAAGGATTCTCTCATGTAAGTGTTTTTTTCTTGTTAAATATGGTTTTACCATAATCAGCAACTGTTTAAAAAGAACCTCGTTCATGCGAAAGTAATTTTTGTAATCGCTGGCTGACGTTACAGAAATTTCTTGCAACAAGTTTAGGTGTGTGTATTTCCCCCGTTTCTCAAGCTATTCCTTTACCCACTGCTTTTGGTTAACTCTTCTTGTAGCAGCCATACACAAAACTACCGCTAGACAAGCCTTTTTCTTCATTTCACTTCTTCGGTTCATCACTTACATACAATCTACAACTGCTCCTTGTAAAATACGATTAATGACTGACGTTATGAATGACAGTCTGATTGATAAGTGTAAAGCCTCGTCGCATCAGTGCCTATAGTGATCATTCAGCTCACTCATTCTGAATATCATTCCGATTGAAGGTGTAAGGTCCGCCTAAGAGTCACTGTTATTATGGAGTGAGGAAATTTTTATCATCGCGTATGTGTCAAGAAAAGTTAAGATAAGAGATTTAAAACACAATAATTACACCAGTGATTTTGTGTGGTTCAGAGAGACGGGTTCTGACAAAGAAAGATGATGTTATGTTCATATCTGGGAGGTGAAATTATTATGGAAAATGTATGGGTCAATGTAAAAATGGGGATTGGGGAATACATACCAGGAATTAAAGGAAAGTATTGGCAGTTGTTGATTAGATTATGGTGAGAAGGTTGAGTTGGTTAGGGATACATAAAGTAGATGGATGAGCGATGGTAGGGATGTTAAGGGAGTTTATAGAGGAAACCCTGAAAGGTACAGATTGAGGGGGAGACCAAGAGGGTGATGGATTGAGGATATGGAGGATGATTTGGCAAGAATGAATGTTAGATTTGGTAGATGAAACGCAATAGATAGGGAGGAGTGGAATGGCATCTTAGCGAAGGCACAGACCCTACATGAACTGTAGTTCCAAAGAATAAGTAAGCAAGTAAAATTTGAATGTTGTGGTTAATATCTTTGTATGTGTTACCTATTTTTAAGAGATGATTTGTACAATTTGATCCTGTTGGTTGATGTACATTTGTATTATGAATTTTCTGTGACTTGATATGTTTGTGTTTGTTCTGTGTTTTGTCTAACATATTGTTTCTAATTATGGGTGGTTATTAGTTTGTGGTAGAAGATGCTTTAGTACATTAATTTTTCATTATAGTTCTTGACTGACATCCTTGCTGAAAAATTCAATCTGTTATGCTGAAGTAGAAGAAGCATGTCAGAATTGAAAAGAACTCAATGTCATGCTAAAAAACTATTTCAACCAACATCTGAACTGTTTATTTTTTATTTTTAACATTTAGCCTAACCTTTAAAAAATTAGCATTTCATCCTATTTAATTAAAATTTGAAATATTAGGATATTTAACCATTTTTCTTTCACACAGTTATGTTTCTTGAGGCGCTAAACTTACTGGTGCAAAAGTTTGTATCCTGCTGTCCACCTTAGTATTGTAGGTCAGTTACTCTATCTTCATTAAGAAAAAATTCTAATTTTATTATTTAAAAAATGCTTAAATTAAATAATATTTCAAATAAAAATGTTTACTTATTTATATAAAAGAAGTCAGGAACACTTTTTTTTGTTAACTTCAGTGAAAAAGTAACTGGAGTTTTTGTTAACTCCAGTTTTAATTACTTGAAATTATTTACTGCATTCACTAAGTGAAAATTAAAATATTTGATATTTTTTTCAAATGTATGTGTTTGGATTCAAGTAAAAAGCTTAATGCTAATAAAAAAACAAAAAAAAAAACAGATTTTCCATGTAATACGTGAGTATGTGTTAATGAAGTCTAGACTCTAATTGTTCCCATTACGAACTCTCAGTTATGTGACTCAGATAGTCTTTGCAATCATCATAAAATTGATAGTTAAGAAAACTGCAATTTGTATTTATAGAAGTAAACTATTTTTAATATTTTTCTTTTACTTTTTAACTTTTTTTAATATTTTCTAATGTATTTCTTGTAGGCATATACAAATTGGATCTACATCATGTACCAAACGTTGGAGCAGATGGATGTTTCACAAGCATCCATTGATGTTCCATTGAATTATCGGCTCACTAATTTTTTTAATTATTTAATCTCTTGGTTTCCCTTTTCGGCCATCCTTTTTTCCTCTTCTTTTCCATTCTTTGGAACAGCTTCATATTCGATAAGTATGTCATCGCTCATGCAGCTACGTGCCTCCGAATCAGAGACCATTGAAGCTACAGACGACGACGGGGATGGATCTTGAAAGGCCGGAAGCTGGGAGACCTCCACAACAGAAGACCCACCAGTCACCGCCTATGGCAGGGGGGAAAACAGACACACTCTGTGTGGTTTTCGGTGGTTTCTGTAGTTTGGAGACCACCTTAGCTGCAGGAGGCTTAGGAGCCTCCATAAAAGACTCTGAAGCAACCATTTTTTTCGTACCATCCAAAATGTTGTGCAGACTCACTAGAACCTTTGGTTTATTAGTTGTCTTCTACTGATCAAAAGCACTTTGGTTCTTAGTCGGCTTATTTTCTGGATGTTATACTTTCATTGACGGTTTTTAAAATTTCTTATGAGTGAGAGACTTCATTGTAGTGTTCTCTCAATCATGGTAGACAATGTGGGCTTAAGTATGCCTAGAAACTGGTCTGTATCAACAACAGTTGGAGCAGGAACTGAAGCCACAGCCTGAGCATAAGTTGCTGTTGCTGTAGGGCTTGCGTACGCTTACAATATTCTTTGCTTCAAAGTAGCTGATTTTCTGCATTATTTTGACTTCCTACACAGGTACATTGTCTTTGTAAGCAGGACAGTTTCTTAATCTACTTGAATGCTGTCCTTTGCAGTTTACACAAGAAGGAGGATCCTTGCATGATTTTACTTCATGGATTTCCTCACCACACATGCATATTTTTGGCCATCTATCAGCGGTGTAGCCAAAGCGTTGATACATGAAAAATCTCATAGGTTGCGGCACAAAAGCCTGTATATCCCATTTGTGTATTCCTGCATGCACTTTTTCCAGCAGGGTTGGTTTATTGAAGTAAGGACATGAAAGGCAGACAGAAGAACTTCACCGTTCTTTCTCATTTTCAGCCTTCGGCATTCAGTCACGCCTTGAGTGGTCAACTCTCTTACAATTACCTGCTCCGTGCAATTGAATTCATCTCAACAAATCACAACACCCTGTGAGGTATTGAGGGTGTTGTGAGGATTGACTCGTACAACAAACTTGCCTATCTTCTTATGTCTAAGGATCTTCTTTGACTGGTTGTCATTAACTGTCTCTGCATGAAGTCTGTTGTAAGTTTACGGATTTTCTTTACTGGGCCTCCAGCACAATTATTTATCTCTCAAGCGACATGGACAGGACTTATCCTCAAAAAATTGCCATCCTCTCTATTAATTACCAAATATTTTGGTAATTGTTAATTCTCTGTTTCACCTCAAGCGAACCGGTTGGTTCTAGATGAGGGTGTTTACGTGAACCCTCTGTCATGTTTAATGATTTTTCAGGCTGCATAATAATTTATTCCTTCTGTAGCAAGGCTAGTCGCTGGGGTACACCTCCCTCCAGGGTTATCAACCTCGGAGTTTTGGTCTGGTACTCCAGTGGAACTGTCATATGTCCTGGGAGAGAGCGGATGTGGAATCTCTGCACTGACTCCATACCTCTACACACCAAAGTTTTCAGGGCTCCCATGGACCGACAGACATGGGCACCTTATCACACACTTGCCATTGCAGGGGGGGCATTGGGCATTGGAAGGGCCTCTATTACACCCTATAATCACTTTTACCCTAGCCGTCACATTGCCAGTTCTAAAGGTGGTGGGAATCAATATCCTTAATTCATTTAAATTTTCATATCTGCAGATGGCCAAAAAATCTAAATCTTTATTACGGCTGTAGGTGGAATCAGGCTGAAGTAAATTCCATCTCCGAAGGATAACACTTGTAGCCCCATTAGCAAACATCATGAATAATACTTATTTACAGCTGTTTCTGCTCTGGTCATGGAACATAGATGTTATGTTCCGGACATAGGGATTATCTACCTCAGGGCATTGTTATTATTATCATTTATGACCACATAGGATCACTTTAGTCAGTCCATTATCCAAATCTCATTAATGGGACTGTTTGGGCTTTGCGGTCCTTCCAGTACTTTTTCATCCATTCCGATATTTGCACCCTTTATAATGTTATAAATGTTCATGTTGTGAACTTTTTTCTTATGATTGTGAAGCTAGTGTGTTGGTTCTTGAGTTTTTTTTAAATTTTATCTTATGTGTGGTGTTTTCTGGTGTAAGGCCAATTTCCTTCAGATCCACTCTTATTTCTCTGATCCATCTGCATCCTGTCTTTGGGTTTTTTGCGTCAAGATTGTAACTCTTGAATCTTGCATCCTCATGATATGTCCAAAGGATCTTAGTCTCTTCTTATGCATAGTATCAGTGATGGGTTCTAATTCTTTGTTGAGCATAATCCCCCACTGCCCATCTTTCTTGTAGTTTTTATTGATGCAGACTCTTCCAATTCTTCTTTCGATTTTCTGGAGTCTGTGTTTGATTGTTTGTTCAGGTGGAAGTGTGTTTGTGGTGGAACTGCTGCATAAGTGGCTTCTGGTTTTATAACTGTATTGTAATGTCTTATTTTTGCATTTTTTGATAGGCATTTTTTTGTAAGTGTACCAGGTTAATTTTTGAGATTTAGCTAGTTTGTTTCTTCTTATTTGGATCAAGGTTTTTTTGTTTAGGTTGTTTGTTATTATCTCTTCAAAGTTTCTCTTAAACTGTGTAAATACACAAAAAATTGGCTGGCCCATTTCTTCTCAGACATCATGAAGAGAGAAAGAATTCCAAGTGAGATAAAAAAGCCAAACTTCTTTGCTATTCTAAAATCAGGTAAGCTGAGTATCTACCCAAAAAGCTATTGCTTAATAGCTATGTTCTGTACATATAAAAGCTCCTTGAAAGACTCTTGTATAACAAAACTGGGAGTAAAATACTAGAGAGGATTCCTATTGAGGTAGGCAAGGTAGGTCAGGTAGGTAGGCAGGTTGGCTTCTAACCAGAAAGAAGTTGCATAGACCAGATAATGTCACTGACAACTTATATAGAAGCAGGCTTCCAAAAAAATCTGAAAACATCAGCTGCATTTATACACTTTCTACAGGTTATGACACCGTCTGGAGATATATAAACGTCTGTCTTCTATATAAAATTAGACAAGTAACTCCATGTAGAAAGACTTAACTCGTTGACAGCATGCTGGCTAATAGGATTTAAAGTTATAATGAGTAACCACAAGAGCTCCACAAAAATGCTGAGAGATGGGCTGCCTCATGGATTTGTTCTGGCCCCATTGTATTTCAGTTTCTATATCTCCAACATTCCTGATGCTAGATTCCAGAAATTTGGATACACAAATGACTGAGTAATAGCCACAGGACAGAGAACTTTTAAAGAAATAGAAGCCATCTTGATGTCTGTCCTCTTTCAACCTCCACCTAGGTGGAGGCTGAAACTAAATCTACACAGATGGAGATGGCTTGTTTACATTTTTGCAACAGGGTGGCAAACAGACAACTACGAGTTCATTTTGAGGGTAGCCTTCTCCAACACGACCTGTATTCGAAATACCTCATCTTGACCGAACATTGTCCTACAAGAGACATCTGAAAACCACTGCTGTGAATTTGCAAACTAGAAATAATATCATCCATAAATGTGTGAAACAACTTGGGGTTCTTCTGCCAAAAACTTGTGTACTTTGGGTGCTTGTGCTGATTTACTCAACCCAAAGTGGTTTACTCGAATACAGTGCTCCAGTCTGACTCAACAGCATGCATACATAAAAGGTTGATGTACATGTAAATAATACTATGTGGATTATCAATGGAACATTAACATCAACCCCCTAGCAAATGGCTGCCTATACTGAGTCACATACTCTCTCCTCATCTCTGTTGTAAGCCAGCTCTCCTTCGAGAGTACAAACATAGCAGGCCATACTCTGTATGGTATGCAGAGTAATCGTCAACTCCTCATTCACAAAGATACAACTGATCTGAATTGAGATGTCTGTGTTTTTTCCTGTTGTAAGCCATTATTAGCTTGAGACTCAGGATCTGATCTAGACTCTCCCAGAATCTGAAACCTCCAGGTATTTTCCTAGTATTTTCTTCAGTTGTGAACTGATCCTGTTGAGGATGATTCTTGAAAAAATTTTGTATGTTGTGTCTAGGACTGAGATTCCCTTGTAATTGTTAGGGTCTGTTTTGTTCCATCTTTTATGTAGCAGAAGGATGAGGGCTGTCGTCCAGTGTTCTGATAGTTCTTCTTTGATCCAGATGTTAACAAGCTGTTGATAAGGGCAATTTTTGATGATCTAACTAAAATATTTAGTTAGGATTTCCACATTGTCTTTATTGTTATGTCAGTTTACTGTTTTTATTCTTTATAAGTAGAGCTGGGAGTTTGTATTTTTTGAGCTGATTTTTTAAGGTTGTGTAGTAGACTGTGTTTTATTGAATTCTTCATCTACTGATTCAATGTTTCTTTATGGTGTCTTTATTCTGCTTAGGTTTAGATGTCTTTTCTTTATTTTACTAGGTTATGGAAGGATGTTTCTGATTTGACTGGACTGGTGGTGGATTTTATTTGGACTGGTGAAATAGCCATGCTGGTTTTGAGGTTTCCTCTTGAAATATGTAGATTTCAAGAATAGGTTGTAGTTTCTGCAGAGGTAGACAAGTCTCTGCCCATTTTTGTTTGTTTTCTTTTGGGCTGGCCATTTCCTAATGATATTGCACTAATTTAGCATGATTTCTCTGGCTAATGATCTCCTAATGATTTCTCTGCCTCTCTATTTAGTTGTTTAGCTTCCAGAACTACTGTAAGGTATTACTTCAGAGGATGGATGAGGATGATGTGTATGAATGTGAATGAAGTGTAGTCTTGTACAATCTCAGGTCGACCAATCCTGAGAAGTGTAGTTAATTGAAACTCAACCACCAAAGAACACCACTATCCACAATCTAGTGTTCAAATCTGTATAAAAATTTTTATCTTTACAGGGATCTGAAGATTTCTCTGCCTAGTTGAGCATTGAAGTCTCCAATTAATTTATTTGTGTTGTTCATAGCAGGTTATGTTGTTCCAGAGCTTTTCTGTTTCTTTAAGGTCTTTTGAAGAGTTATTTTTATTATTAGTGGGTGCATGGGCATTTATTATAATGTAGATTTTAACAGATGCTTTTAGGCTTGAGATACTTTCAGATTGCGACTTGAATTCCGTAATTTCTCAATAATTTAGTGTTATTTGGCTCAGCCAGTGGAGTATTCCTTAAAAAAAAACCTTTCATGGTCGACTGTCAAGGGATCACCTGTGGTGGGACTAACATGCAAGTTACAACTCTAGATGTGATCTATTGAGCTTCATTTAATGAAGCTTCACTAAATTTGGTGGTTTGATGATAAATGAAGCTGAAAAGTTTATTTACATAATTTCACCAGACAAATTTCTCCTATTTGTTTTGGATATATCCAGGTGCTCCTTTTGGAGACTCAATCTAACTTTTGTTAAAGTTATTTTGGAGAAAAGTTACCGTCTGATCTTAAACATTACGCCTTAATTACTGTATAAATAATATTATTTATTTTTCATATCTATTTAAAAACTCACATAAATTATAGTCTATTTAGCAACTTAACTGCTGCAATAAATTATATAAATAAATATTATACTTACATGGTTAATGCACATGTAATTTGTGGAAAATAGCAAGAGCAATTATAAAAAATCTGAGGCTGATATTGAAACTCCAACTTCATATACTTTATCAGCCTCCCAAAATACATAAAAATCAGTAATTATTGGCTATATAACAAATTCATTGCTGACCAGTAATTCTATCACATATAGAATAAATACTTTTAGTTTACATAATTCTGGATGAAAAGTTATCCTTCATTTTTTGTTAAATCATTGTTTCACTTAATATTTAGAAAATGTAAAAAGTAAATTCGATAAAAATGTAGCAGCTTAAGTTTTTTTATACTTCATACAACTTATGAATCATTTTCCTACAACATACTGTAACATTTTCTGCAACTATATTAGGAGCCCTGTAATTCTAAAACAAAAAACTTGGAAATTAAGTAACAAAAGGAATTATGGTTCAGCAAGGATCGTTTTTCAAAACAAAATTCACTATTTAAAATATTCTATATCCAAATGCATGTATACAATTTTATTTTTTAACAAATAATTAATTAATAACATAAAATATTGTTAATAATTAATTTATTTTGTATCACCAAATTAATTTTAAATAAATAAAGAACTCAATTGAAAGAATTTGGATGTTATTTACATCTTGTCATCAGTCATTTAAAAGACAATGTTAAGGTAACAGTAACAGTAATCATTGCAGCCAATAACTAACTGCTTTCCAATGCAAGTGTAAGTTGTTTCTTATATAATTTTTCAATATTATCATGTTTATTGGTGTTATTTCAATTAATTCTTGATAATGGTGAATTTTTTACAGTAGTTTCAAAGAAGTTAAAGTTACAAAGAAAAAGAACATATTAGAATTATATTTGTAATTAATGCAATGGACTTATTTGATATCATACGCTAAAAATTCTGACTTTCTCACTATTTTAAATTCTAAAAACATTATTTTTATATAAAGAAAAATAAATTCGATATCTAACTTTTTTTTATGAACTAGGAGAGATATCTTAATAAAGATGTTTTCTATGAAATTTGTTTTCAAATTTTAAGGTGAAATATTTTTCTAAAAATGCTTGAGTGAGTAAATTAAAAATCACTGTACAATGGGGACTGGAAGAATAGTTTATAGATCAGGTGGATATTTTCATACACTCACGATTATGGATGAGTGTATTCTTAGAAACTTCGGTCTGAATTCAGTGTCTTTTTCCCCATCTAGAGGAAAAGAAACTTTTGTACTACCAATTTCAGATGTGCATGTGAAATTATGATTAATATTCTGCTACTATATTGTAGATAAGATACTTCTAATCTCCAAGTAATTGTAGATAGGATGAAATGTCCAATTCCTGAGAGGAGGCAAGTAGCACAGCACTCTTTCAGTTATTGGTCTTTTAATTTAGTTTCAAAAACCCAAACATGTTTTATGGAGAAAATAATATAAACAGATTCAATTCAAGTAATATTTCAATTCTTCTAACAATTCCCAGCATGAAAAGGAGCTGGTGGATGGGGATCACTTGTCTCAAACCACAAAATTAAAGTTTGGGTTATTATCAACATTCTCGTACAGAACATACTTATTCTTCTATCTACAGCCAGGAAAAAATTATTGCTGTTGTTGAGTTTGGGCCCCATACCCTTTCCAGCCCTTTTATAACAAAAATATCAAGTACTTGTGGTTTAAAAAATTTTTTTTTGAAAATGTATTTTAATATTTTAAAACTACACTCCCTTAAATTTATGCACGATGATGAATTTTTGTTGTATACATCTAAATATATACTAATTTTAACGCATTTTAGATGGCATTAATATTTACGACGTATGTATAATATTAATTGGTATAAATTGATCTTAGGCAAAGACCTTCGTACGCTTATAACAATTTTTGTGTTACGTAGCAAGAAAACAGGACTTACGTCAATCAATTATTTTCAAAACGTGCGTTGAAGCAATCAGATGTTTGGCTGACCGTTCACCCTACAAAATTCCCCCACCATATGCTGAACTGTCTGCTGCTCTATTACGTGCTGCCATCTTGTGAATTAAGTTAGAAACTATACGACAGCTTAATTCCTTGTGTTATAACGTAATCGGAATTTTCTGTCATTACTGTAGTGCAATATGTAATAATTTTATTTTATACGTGTAACTGTTAAAATATGCATTTGTAATTATTATGTTTGTTAAATAAATTATATTGTATGTTTTTAAAACAATGTAATAATGTCGGTGATGTAGCTCGGTGAACATAAATAGTTCTTTTGACTAACAAACGTCAGCTGGTTTTATAAGTGTGAATGGTACGTAGAAATGGCGGCGCTGGTGGCAGGTGTTCAGTATAGTTTGTCATCGCAGGGAAATTTTAATGAGAATAAATCTTTAATATTTGTGAAACTTACGGATTCGGCATATCGTGCAATAGAGGAATATATAAGAAATAAGGTGAGTAAATTAAATTTTTAATTTTGATAACGCTTATTTAGTCATTGGGTTTTGTATTTTTAGATGGTGTAACAGTTGTCTGCAAACGATGTCGCCATATTTTACTTAGCCAGTGCCATTAGTTAGTCATTTTTTTTAAAGTCTTCGCTCTAATTTTGGTAGGGTATTTTGTTTCGCTTTTGCATTCAGGATAATCACTATTTTATGAAATTAAGAAAAAAGTGATTTTTTTTTTTACATCGCCACGTCAACAAGCTAAGTGTAGAATTTGGGTTAAATTACCAATATGAATTAGTTCAGATTTAAGCAACTTAAATAAATCCCAACAGATTAATTGTGCGATTCATATTACTGCTTCCTTTTTTGTAGAAATTTTTAAAACTTTTCTTAAAATAATTTTTATTTCACTAGTAAAAGCGTAGATCTAACCTTGAAAATGATTTGCCCAAATTGGAAGTGTGCTAAGGAATTACTCTGCCCTTTTAAAGTTATTGTAGCATTACTTTTTTATTTTTCAATTTTTATTTTTGAAGCTACAGAAATTTAAACAATTACGCTACTGTATTTTCTTTCGCTAATTTTCTTGATTTTTTTTCTTGTTTGAAAATATTTTCTTACCCTCAATATGGTTGGTGGTGTAGTTAGAAATGATTCCCTTATTGTGGATATTATGACTAAAACTAACATTTAACAGCAGTTTTATTCAGAGGATTTATAAAAAAACCTAGATATTTAAATTATTTTTGGAAATTCCATGTTTGTTGTTTAGTGAGATGTTATTTAAGAAAGTTTTTCATATTTTTGTTACAAAACTAATTTTTTAAAATCCAGATATAATCCTTTTATCTTTTGAGGTAGTTGTTTGAAGAATCTGGGTATCTATAATAACTGATTGTTCTCCTGTACCATTTATTTTTTATATTTAATTTTAGGATTTGTTTAGGAATATATATATTTTATTTTTCCTTATTAAATATCTGAAATCTATTTGATAATGTTGATATAATTAATTGATCATAATGAGAAATCTGAAAACTATTTTTAATGAACATTTTAAACTAATGGCCAACTTTCAAAATAATTGGTGTTATGCTAATTTTACAGCTCTTTTGTGAAGTTACACTAATGGTTAAGAATTAAAAAATGGAACTTGATTTTCTGTAAATATGTTATGATTTGAGATGTGAAAAATTTTGTATTCTGATTTGATCCAATACTTATACAAACATAAGCCATGTTAAACATTTATGATAAGCAATGATTTTCAACAACATATGGCTGTGATTTGTGTTCTTGTTTTAAGTTTAATATCATACAATCTTAATGACTGAAAAATGCTTTTGTTCATTTTAATTACTATAATAAAGGTGTCATTGTTAGGTATTGATGTGTGAGTTGTAATAATTAACAGTAAGAGATAATTTTAAGCTAAGTTGTGTAATTAAATAGTTTTTTTAAGATGTGCACGACTTATCTGTACATGATACAAATCTGTTATATGCAGAAATAAGGTACTTAGATTCTGGGTTATTAGAAATATAAAAAAAATTCACAAGTAAATAAATTGTTTTTTTATTATCATAATGTTATATAATATAGTGAACAAAGTAATAAAATGCTGGTGATTTATAAGATTGCCAGAAAAAATGGAAACTGTCAAAAGTTTTGTGTAACATATGTTCAGAGATAGGTATTACAAATTTTTTTTTTGAGTCCTTTGGTTCTGTGTATTTATCTTTTTAGTTTTAGCTTTGGTTATTCCTTAGCTCTTGTGCATTTTTTTTTTTTTGACCAGGTTTAGTTATGATTGAGAAGAGTTTTATGTCAGTATTTTGCTTTCCGTAGAATTACTGTGTATGATGATATTCTCATCATTATTTTAATTCTTTAATGTTCCCTTGAGAGCATATTTTTTTCGACTAAAATGAGTATTTATCCACCTTTATAAGATAAATTATTACTTAATCATTTTCATATACATTTTCCATTATTCTTGTTTTCTGGATATTCATATGAAGATCAACTTCCTGTAATGCTCTGTTTAAGTCTTTCATTATTGATATTAGTTTATCTCTGGTACTGACTATAATGAATTAAAAGATTATCATCAGTATTGATATGGTATGATTTTATTGTATGTATGTCTGTCCTTGCTCTAACCATATTCCCTATTTAGTTTCTGTTGAAAACCAGCTATAAATTGTTTTATTAAAATAAATAAATTCATAAAATTTAATTTCCAAACTTTTACATTTAAATTTTACAGACACTTAAAGATAGATTTCTGATTCATTCATTTTGATTTACATTATCATTCTGATAAGTAATCAGTTTAATGAGTAATTTATCTACATATTACTTTGAAAATTTTAGCCTTGTGAAATGTCTTTTTATTTAAACAGACACTGTAGGAGTTTTTTTCTTATAAGAAATTACATCTTAGAATGAATCATGGAATAGACTGTATAGAGGGTCTATTGTATTAAATATGGAATATTGTCAGTATTGCTTGCTTTTGTCTGATCAGATGTTGGTGGTACTGCTTCCTCCTTCAAATACATTAGAATTTCTGAATAAGTATGTCAATTGTGAATTCTTTATTTGTACTATAATTTTTCATGTACTTGCATACTATTGACAGTTTTTATAAAATATAGATTTTTAAATTGGAACTGAAATTTATACATATTTCAGTTGCACAAAAATGAAACTTCTGCCTGGAAAACCTGACAATTGAATAAATCATTAATAAAAATAGTTTGTTATTTATTAAAATTGTTAGTTGTAGAATTTTTACTTTTTTACCCATAAAATTATGTTTATGCAGATATTTTTCCTTTCAGATGGTTTATTTTATGTAATTAATTCTGTTTTGTGCTTCTAAAAGTTGTTTAAATCTTTGTGAAGAAATTTCAACTTTTAATTTTGAATCAGGATTATGTTTAAGTTTTTTTGTAATTTTGTTTTTATTTTATGTGTAAAGATAAATTTATTTTTCTTGTAACTTATTTACTGAAGGATTACATTAATAAAAACATACCTTTATGTCAGATGTAAATATTTTAAATTATACTTTTCTCAGTTTTGATATATTACAAAATTCATTGTTACTTGACAGTTTAAGTTATTAAAAAGGTCAGGTTTTTTTTTTTA
>JAAAKQ030470122.1:0-23728 GCA_010016005.3 Zanna intricata | reverse complement strand
ATATATATATAATTTAATAAAAAAGGAAACGGTTGCATCTGATATTATGCTGATTTACTACATGACTACATATACATTCTCAGTTCATGTTCAAAAATCACTTAATCCACCTTAATTTTTAATTATTTAAGAGTAAAATTTTTATAGCTCTTATTTAGCAATCTCTGTGACAAAATGTAACACCTCTGCCTTTCTTCCAGAAAATTTTGAATTTACATCCTCCATCAGCTTGGCATTTTTCATACACAATGAAATTCATCTTTGATAACATAACTGGGTGTAAGCCTATTGTTACTTTGAAAACAAATAATTAAAAAAAAAAACCAAATTGTAACATAATAATCAACATCCCCATTTCTTGGTGGATTGCATGTAGGAGGGGATCAAACATTTAAAAAGGATCACTGAAAAATAAAAGATTGATAAATAAGTTTTACATTTTAATATAGTTACACAATTCCAAAAATTCATAATATAAGGAACACATTTCTCATCAAATTATTAATTTTTTTAATAATACTTTTCATTATAATAATACTTAACACCTTAAGTTTTAAACTTACGGTGTTTATTTATTCCATTTTGGTACAGATAATATCAGAAAACTATAATACTTTCAAAAAATATTTTAGAAACCTACTTATATTGTAACAGTAGCCATCCTTAGCCATAAAGCAACATTAGATAAAATAATGATGATGACTTGTAAGACAGAAGTATAAAAAGCAAAATAAAATTACAAATAAATTAGCTACAAGAAAATATTCAGCATGAATAGACAAGGTTTAACCACAGTTCCATGAAAAAATCATGGCATTTATTAATGATTGTATTCCTAAATTAAATTATTTTCTTACAATTAATAAAATTACAAATAATGAAAAAAAGACCTGTTAAAAAAGTGGACACGTAAACTTTTCATTGAGCCAGCACGGTAACTGCACAAAGGACAGGATTTTATCATATCATGTTGTCCAACATGTTCATTTTGAAAATGTGCTCTCATTGCAATTTGCCGTTGAAATCCTCTATTACATATAGGACAATGATAAGGCAAAGTCTTAGTATGCGTTGTAAAATGTTCAGCAAGATGATCCTTTCTGAAAAATCTGAAATAGAAAATAATAAAAAAAAAATAAAAAAAAAAACAAATGAACACACTCTAAATTAAAGAATTACACATTTTTAAATAAGTAATTTCAAGGCAATAATGTGGGCAAAGATCAGGCAAATCCCTTTCACATTGCAAATAAACACAACCTATGATTAACCTAAATTGTAAATTCCTGCAAAGATCAGTTCAGTAGGTCATTTATCAGACTTCCTGCACATCCCCTTGCTCATATTGGAAAAAAGCTCCTGTAGTCCCACATCCTAAAAAAAGAAGAGAAGCAGCAGTTGCCCCCTCACCATTCAGCAACAATGTGGCAAGCCAGCAACTACAATTTCTATAGTAGTTATTCAAGTAATAAGTAATATTAGTAAGGGAAGAGGAAGGTGGTAACTTAATTCTGCCTGAATACATAAAATCAACAACAAATGAGCAAACTATTTATTATCTAAAACTAATTACTTAAATTTAAGAGCAGTTAAATGATCATTCACAATAAGGGTAAGATACTAACACAATTTGTCTGAAATGTTCCCAAACGCTAAGTCAAACGCTCTGGAGAAATCACTTTGTGAGATCGCCTTCAACTGCTTGATGCAAGCCCTTTGGATGGTCGGAATGTTTTCAAAAAACTGGCCTTTCAACTTCAACTTGAGTTTTGGTACAGAAAATAGTATGCTACAGCCTATTCAGGTGGTATAAGATGATGATTTGAATTGTAACATAATAACATATTAAAACTGTTGCCATGTGTGCTGAGGCAAAAAAATTTAAGTTTTTTTTATTGAAAAATATAACCTTGCTAAATAACAGATTACATGACTACTTTGACTGGTTTGTAAATATATGCAGCTCATTTGCCTGATCTTAACTTCACCGATTTTTATTTGTGTGGTTCATATGAAAATATTTTTGTTTTAATACTACTGTTAATAAAGAAGCACTACACCATCATATTTCTGATGTCTATTAAACCAATCAGAGATATTTAAAAAGTGCAACTTGTTATAAACCCACAATCAGTTAGTTCATACTCAAATTGCTTCAGTTTAAATTGCTGCAGTTAGTTCATGCTTCAAATGGTTGACATGTTAAAAGCACTTATTTAAAATACATTTTCAACATCAGTTTTCAAAGCAATCACTTGTTTACGGTCACTTTAATACAGTGCAGCATATATATAATTTAGTAATTGATAATCTTATTTTTTTGAATAATAAAATCAAAATTTTTCTTTTCTAACATTCAATATTTATAACTTTCTCATTTTAGTGTTGTTTCTTAATGGAAGAAATATGGCTCATAATGTAGTCAATCCCTGCAATGATTTCTGCCATAATTCAGTTGTTTTAATTGCATTTAGACAAATGAAGTTCATAATAAAAAAAACTGAAATAAAAAGAGAAAATAAAAAAATAAATAGAGATATTAATGATTTAAAGTTAATATAACTCTCATTTTGAAATTTGCTGATTTTCATATTCATTTTTTCCGCCTTGAGAATATTACTTATGCAAACAGTTATACAAAAATTCTATTAAAAGTTGTGAATAATTGCAGAAATGATACCTTTTTTTTTTAAGAATTATGTAAAAAATAAAACTGACACAGACTTAAAAATCACCTTTCCAATTGGTAAGGGAAGGCTAATAATTACTTAACTGGTAATGATTTGAGCGCACACATTTATTATTTATACAATGTATAGCACTGTAATACCTAACTGTTATGACAAAAATATAAAAAGAGAAAATGCTATCTAATAAATCAATCACAAAATATATCTTTCATTGATATTTGCAATGACAGATAATTATCTTCTTTATTAAATTAACTTATTGATTCTGATCATTTTCATTACACTGGTACAGAAAACACCAACTCCCTACTGAACTGTTTATAGATGCACAAGAGACTTTTTAATGCTCCACATCAAATAAAATTAATTTAATGGTTTTTGTCAAAAAAAGCAAATCCCAATTCCATCAATATATAAAATTATAAATCTATACTAATCATATTGTATACCTTTTCTGACAGACACGACATTCATATGGTTTAACACCAGTATGGCGCATTTTATGTCTACGCATGTTAGCACCATTGCTAAATTTCATATTACAAACATCACACTCAAACATCTTTCTTTCATCCCTGAAACAGAAAGACATTATTTACAATAAAAATATTTTAAATAGTTATATAAATGGAATATACTATAGAATGGCTCAAGATAAACCAAACATAAAACAAGCAAAGAATATATGAATATGATATTATATAAGGTGATAGTAAATGAAAGACAAAAACCTACTCTTAAATGGGTTTCTCTGTTTATACAAATACTGCTGGAAATGTTGACCACCACAGTCCAATGAATCTTGTTTGATGTGACTTGCTGTAACTCATCCCGTTGGATGCTGGTGTTGGGGTGATACTCATATTGGTTGTGGCAGTGTGTCAAGAATTTGTAGATTGTTCTGGTAAACCTTGCCCTTCAGGTTGTCCCACAAATAAAAATCACAACCAGATAGATCAAATGATTGTGGAGGCCATAGATTCTTCAAGACAAGTCATGTTAAGTATAAAAACTGAATGCATAGCTTCCAAGGAAGCATGTGCGCAATGTGTGCTGTCATACCACCCTAGGTAGGATATAAAATGTCATTAATCTGATGTCATTTGCTCTACAAAGGGCTGGAAGATGTCAGCAATGTAATATGCTGAGTTCACTATGTCTTTGAAGAAAATGGATCCAATGATTCTCGTTCCCAAAACAGTGCACCACATTCCAATCTTTACATCAAGCTGTGGTAATTTGAATTTTTGTCGTGGATTTTTGACAATATCATAAATATCGCAGATTTTGCAATTAACATAGCCATTGAGGTAGAACCAAGCCTTGTCCATCATTTGAAGTGAGACTTTTGAACTTTTCATTTCCTGCAGCAGCCATGTGCAATACTATACACGTTAACCACCAAGGTTTGAAGGCTTTAAATCTTATAAAACAATTTATGATTTTTGAAGACATAATATATAAAATTAGTGAATTCAAAGCTGCAGATCAAAGATTTATCAAGATAACTATACTTTTTCAAATAGGGACTAATGACCGTTGAAAATAATAAATGCAATAATTATTGTGGACTCACTGGAGAGTTATAAAAAAGTTACTGAATTCATGTAATGAATTTGTTTTTTTAAAATATAGCAAAACAACCTTCATAAAAACCTTATAAAGAAATTGAAAACAATATTATTCATGTTATTAAACATAATAAAAACGTATTCTATAGAAATAAGTGTGCAGATGAGGTTGTATTTTATTAAACAATATTAAATAATGAACACCTTATCATACTAAATAAATTATACTTAATATATAATTTAAAATTCACATGCAAGAAAGAAAATAATAGAAAGATTAATTTACTTGAAATTAAAAAAATTAAGTATATACAAGATGTGATAAAAAATATGGTGAATGAATTTTTATAGCAGCAATTACTTACACTCATCTATTTCAACTAGTATGTCTCATACCCTCATGTGTTGAGATAGGCAGTGAGTAAGCCGCAACACGTTCCGGCTTGTCAGTCTGCTTCTATAGCTGCTACAGTGAGGTCATTTTTACAACATGGATCTTGAACAATGCATTAAGTTTTGTTTTAAGTTGAAAAAAGTCCCAAAGAAGCTTACGAAATGTTAAAATCAGTGTATGATGATAATGTGATAACTTTGAAGACTGTTTACAACAAGAGGATGAGCGATTTAAAAGTGGAAATGAGTCGGTTATGGACGAAGAATGGTTGGGACGTCCTTCGACCTCAAAAACAGATGAAAATGTGCAAAAAGTGGCCAAACTTGTTCGTTCAAACAGGTGAATGACTATTTGAGAGCTTACTGAAGAACTTAACATCTCCTACAGGTCTGTGCATAGCATTTTAAAAGATGATTGGCAAATGTGACGAGTGAGTGCCAAATTTGTTCTGAGACTTTTGACTGATGAACAAAAAAAAAATCATGTTTCAGTTTGCATGGAATTGAAGGATTGTCTTCATGCAGATGCGGACTTCATGGCCAAAACTATTACTGGGAATGAAAGTTGGGTCTATGGCTATGACCGTGAGACAAAAATTCAGAGTTCTCAATGGAAAACCAGTAACTCACCTCGCCCTAAAAAGGCCTGTCAATCAAGTCACAAATCAAGGTCATGATCATTGTTTTTTTTTTCGATTGTGAGATCAGAGTTCGTTCCAAGTGGAACAACTGTCAACTCCGAATTTTACAAGGGGGTACTGGAATGTTGCAAAATGATGTGCGAAGAAAGAGACCTAAAAAATGGGCCAACGGCTTTGTTCATGACAATGCGCCGTGCCACAAGTTGCTTTTGATTCGTGAGTTTTTGGCTGTTAAAAGTCTTCCTGTCTGTCCACACCCGCCTTACTCAAAAGATTTAGCACCATGCGATTTCTAGCTTTTCCTGAAAATAAAATATGTGCTAAAAGGGAAATGTTTTCACACCATTCCTGACATTGAGAAGGCCACGACAGAGCAGCTGAAAGCCATTCCAAAAGAAGCCTTCCAGAAATGCTTCCAGTTGTGGATTCAACAATGGGATAAGTGTATTGCTAGCCAAGGACAGTACTTTGAAGGAGATTAATTAACATTTATAACTTTTTTACTTTCTTTTTTATAACATAATTCACTGTATTTTTTTATCACACCTGGTAAAAGAAATAAGAAAATATTAACATTCAAAATAAATATGAAATATACATAAAAACAAGCAAATAGGTTGTTATACTATTTCCAAATTATTTAATAAAATAAGTATATGCACCAAAACTGAAAATAATAAGTAAATATTAGAAAAAAATAATAATAGTAAAGATCTGAAACACTAAAAAAAATATTTTATGTATAAATGTAAACTAAACAATCTAACTCAACTCATTGATGTTATTAATTGTTGATAGTGTTATTAATTTTTAAAACTAATACACAGTATACAATTTAAATTAAACTAAAAAAAATCTGTTAATTTCTTAATCTGAAATGAATTTCAAGAAATTGAGAATAGAAGTGTTGTAAACAAGTTTATTACATTTTAATTTGACTCTGATCATGTTTTGATTATTTATTAATGATTAGGCTATAAAAAAAATTAAATTTTATTTCAACCACATTAATAATTCTCATCATTTTATAGTCTTTGCTGATAATTAACTTTTAACTTATAACTCACTTAATTCACATTTTACCTAGTGTTTCTCTGGATATCAATTCTTATTTTAACATACTATCTGGAAGGAAATACTAAAAACTTCCAACAGCGTTTATTAAGAAAATTATTATTATTATTATAAACTTTTATTGCTTTAATTTATGTTCCCTGAAATCCTTACACATTCCCACTGAAAACAAATCACTAAAAACTGTACCTGCAAAATGAGGTAAGGAAATAAATTTGCAATTTAAGAAATTCTATACACTTTAGTTATCAATGCATAAAATATATCTAGTTGGGAATGTATTTTGTTAAAATGCATTCTCAGCTAATAAACCATAAAAAAATGTATTTTGTGAGAAGGGCTTAACCCTATTACCAATTAAAAATGAAAAAGAAAATCTATTATTTCCAAGAAGAAAAATTTAACATTTTGCTATTATTTCATAGTGTTTTTTTTTTTATTCAGAATTATTAGTATTTCTTATTTAAATGCATGTAAATAAAATATGTTTTGTAAAAAGAATGTATTTTTTTTAAGGGTAGCTTGAACAGATGAATAGAAAAAATCATATTTTGTGAAAAGTCACTTGATTAATAACACTGCCCGACAATGAAAATATTTTTGGACTTAAAAATAACTTATGCTGATGTATTTCCATCTGCTGAATTGAAAAATTCCCATAAAAATGATTGACTAGCTCTGGCTTTGGATATAATGACAAGTCAGTTTTTACCTGATCAATATTTTTAATTGGAAGTATTTTTGTTTTTGCAAAAACATTTGTTAAATGAAAAACACAACGTTCTCCAGCTGTTTGTAGATTATAAAATTAACTGGTGCTGTGACTGTGAGTTTCATATTGTTTGTGTTGTAATTTTTGGCTTTCAAGTGCTTTTGAACTGAAAAATTTCTTGAATAAATGCCATGAAAATGTGTAAATTCAATGAATAATGTTTGTTACATATGTGATGAAATGATATTTTCATTACAGAAACGCAATCTGATACCTCTTGTGAGGACTGCCTATCAGATCAGCATTATTTTAGTATGAAATTATGGAACCAGGATAAGTCATGGACTCGACATATATGTTGCAAATTTTGTTTAGTTATACTATGAGAATGGCTGTAAAATAAAAAATGATCTATGGTTTTGCTGCTCCTATGGTTTGGCGGGCGCCTACAAATCAAACACATAACTACTATTTCTGCTTGACTCTACCTATAAAGGCAGGATTGTCAATGAAGAAAAGAGGAATAGTTCAATACCCTAATCTTCCATCTGCTTTTCGATCTATTCCACAATCACATAGTTTATCACTTCCTACTCCACTCCAAAATTATGAACTTGAAGTAGACAATCAAGAAAGTATGGAAGAAGAAAACCCAATAAGCCTTCCACATCCCATGACTCACATTTTGATGAAAAAGATGATGAACGACACAAACTGAGTCAAGCAGAACTGAGTGATCTCATTCGAAAATGAGATCTCAGAAACAAATGATCTCATTCTAATTTATTGAAGAAGATAGAACTTCTAGGGCCAAGATTACAGAAATTGGATCTTCTCCAACATGATATGAGGGTCTCATAGTACAGTCTTCATCACAGGAATTTCTTTTTTTGAGAAGAAAAAATTTTGTTGTTTGGTGTGACGTCCTTCAACTAAATGACCTACCCTTCGAATAATGAGGTAAAAAATATAACAGCCACAAATTGAAGTATACTTAATTTTTAGAGACACTTTAAATTCAAATGCACTAGTAGAAAAAAATTACAAAGTTTTAAGTACGTTATATATCATGCAGATACATTTACCACAAAAATATATACACTTTTTTTTTTGTAAAAAAGAATTTCAGTAAATTAGGGATTTTGATAAAAAAGTTTTACTCCATTGTGATAAATGAAATACTAAAATAAAATTATGTTAAGTTTATTTTTATAATTTCACAAGGAAACCATAAAGCTATCTAATACAGAAAGTAGCTTAAAATACTATTACATCAAAATTATGTTATATAAATATGGCATATTTTCAGTTCACAAATTGTGCTCATCCACTAATGGAATTATCTGAACAAATTATTAACATTTTTCAAAAATAAAGAGCATAAAAAACATTTTGGATTATCCCAGTGTTCTTTCTGTTTTAAGAAAATACTGATACAAACTATCAAATAAATAAAAGGAAATTTCAGATCTAATTTATATGAGAAAAATATCACTGGCAAAATAATTCAGAAACTTATTTTCATATAATGAGATTATTAATCACAACGCACACACATACAGGAATAATCATTAAAAAATATGCAATTTTATTTAAATAGTAAACTTTACCCAACCAGTAAAAAAAAAAATTACCTATTATTAGTTTCACTATCAATATTTCCTTGACAATGTGATAAATGATTCAACAATGTGGCATGACTAAGTGTCTCATATGTCTCACATCGATCGCACCTGTGTACTGGAATGGATCCATCACAACTTTCAAAATTATTACTGTTTTCATTTACACCTGAAAAAGTTTAATATTGGTAAATAAAAAAAATTATTAAAAAACAGATTTACTCATAAAAAATTAAGATTAAAATTAAAATACATTTTCTAACAATTATAACTTCATTTTTACAGCATTTTAACTAAATGCTTTCAAGTAATTATAAAATACAAATTCAAACATAAAGCTTTCAATTGAAGATGTATTCTGTAATAACATGGACAAACTACCTTAAAAAAAATCTTCAGCTTAACTTCTTAGAACAGGAAAAAAACAAAAAAATTGTTATTTTAAATATTTATATTCTTTTTTTAAATGAAAATAAAAAAGACACAATTCATCACAGCATGTAAATCAACAATTTAAAAATAAATAAATATGATAATGTTGATTTGTTATACACATCATTATGAAATTAGTTACAGAGTAGTACTTAAACCTAGGTTTAATCTAATTAGATAGAAATAAGACCGGCTTTCTATAAAAATGTACCTTCACTTTTATAGAAAGCTAGGGCAATAAAACTAACCAATAGTGTAAAGTATCAAAATCCAGAAATTTCTTTTAGCCAAGATGATCCTTTCTGATTAAACGGAGGCCACCTCAAAACAGTGTGCTGCAACTGTAACATTAGGTTCATTTGCTACCTATGTTGAAGAAAATACTTTTGTATTTTTGTATAGCGCTTATCACAGTCAAGGTTAAGTTAAGGTTAAGGTTAAAAAACATAACAAGATGCGCAAAAAACATAGGGGCATAGCTCACCATTATTTAGAGATTCGTATTAAAATTTCAAAAATTCTGTATGATATAAATAAAGGTCTATACTGTGTGTAGATATTTGAGTTTCTTTAAAAAAATTATTCTTCCTTCTCAAACCAGGTGGCCTCCATTTAATCAGAAAGTACTGCCAAGACTATTAAACAGATAATTTAAACATAAAACAGAATGACGTCTTAACGTTAAATATTACAAACATCATGGGTGCAGGCAGCTGCCATAAGCAACAATTCATACCCAAAAATATCAGAGCAATTAACGCATTCAGTGTGGCATAGGAAAATAAACATATTCATTAAGCCTGAGCCACATGTGCATAAAAATACTGTGACTTGTCAATGTGTCACTTGTCATAATGAGCAACCATTTTACACAGTTTACTTCTGTATCATTTGTAATTTAGTAATGGTTTTTAATGTTTAAAGCAAATTTTTTATTAAGAAAATAAAAAGTAATACTAGAATTGTCTTCAAAACCATACATTGTGTCATCACTTTCCGTTTGGTACTTTTTTTTTTTATTGTACCATTTGGTACAATATTTTTTTGGTAAAATTAATCCAAGCTAGCGATCTGAGCTCAAATTATAAAAATTTCATAGACATCTGATCCTCCAATGCATCATCAGTCCCTTAAGAGAGTTCTGTATGATGCATTAATGAGTCATTAGTAATATGTTTTTAAGATATAAACTTTTACAGCTTTTAGTAGTTTCTTTGTTAATTGAGCTAAACATACATTTGTATACGAGCATTCCAATACCACCAAAACATAGGTATTACTTAGCTCAACTAATAACAACAATTCACTAGAAAAAGTCGCTACTTTATGAAAACTATTACTTTCAGAGAAATCAACTGTGGTTGGAACCAGTATTAAATGTTGTAACACCTCACTAGAAGAGACACTATAAACAAATCAAAAAATCCTTTTTTACTGTGAGTAATGCATTTTATACATTGCTTCAACTGAGAAAAAATAAAGAGATTATTAATAAAAGAAAAAACATCTAAATAATCAAGAAACTAGCTTAGTTATATGAATTCAAATAGCTAAGATCTACAATATATTATTTAAGTATTTTAAATAACCTGAAGTATCGTTGTCTTGTTCTCCATTTTCCTCAGTCTCAGGAGGCAGGAGCACAGTTTCTGCTTCTGCCTCCATGGCACCACCTCCACCACTACTGTCTGTTGCCACAACATCTGCAGCATCTGCCATTCCACGTCCACCACGTTACATTGGGTCTTACTGTCAACTAAAAAATGGTAATATATAATTAAATATCACTCATTACTTTTTAAGAAAAATATACATTTATTTATGTATGCAACCCATACATTTTATAAAAGTACATTTATTTATTTCAAGTCCCCTACTGATTTCTAAAATTCTTAATGCAAGATGTATGCATTCACATGGAAACAGATTATCTAATTAACATTACACAAATGGGGAGACACTAAGAAAAACAAAGCAAGTTATAGATCAAGGCACGAAAAACCCAGAAGAAATCCTGTATTATAAATATATGTAAAATAAAACAGACACATTACTCTAAAAAATAGGAGATCTTTGGTGTAAATTAGAACCACAAAAACTTTTGCTATATTTCATCAAGAACAGTCACTAGGATTAGACAAAAAGACATAATAGTTAACCAGTGTACGAGTATTATAAATATAAAAAATACTGAATTTACATTTACAAAGAAAGTAATACTAACAAGAGTGTACAATTCTAAATTTAAAGAAGTTTTCATAAAGTTTCTTAATATTTAATAATAAAAGCGTTTTAAATACGACTTCAAAAGAGTTAATGTTACAAGCAAGTTGCTCTTAATTTCCCAATACCAGTTTGAATACATAAACAAATCCAAACATTTTTAATCATACAATAATAAAATAAACATTATCTAATTTCATAATTCACTGCCACTTGTAACAAATTAATTCTAATAAATAGAAATGAATGTATTATTTCAATATAAAAATAATGTCAGTCTAGAAGTATAAATCATGGCCATTACATCAGATAAGTAAATAACTTCGATATCCTGGCCCACAGCTAACATTATTTAGTGAAAAACTATTGATAGCTGGAGTAATCTTTTAAAAAGCAAGTCTTCTAAATAGTACAAAGATGGTAAAGGGAAACCATTTTTTTAAAAAGATCTTTTTAGTATTATTTGAACGAAAATAATTTTACTCCTGTATAAGAATTTTTTAAAATGTTATGTAACGATTTTATGTTTTCATTTTAAATGTTGTCAACAATTAATAAAAATCATCAATGAACACACCAGTCTTTAAAAACTTATCAATTTACACAAAAATCTTTTTAAATCCATGGATTTATCAATGGTAAAATACTATATATGTGACCATGAAAAGATAATCTTTTAGAAAAGCTTTAATAGTAAAAGCTTTCTTAGCCTAATACATAAATATCATATAATCATTCTTAAAAATAGACCATAATTGTAAAGCTTTTTGTATAAATTGATAAGCTTACTAGTTCGGTGTGTTCATAGGAGTTTTTGTTAATTATTCATAAATTTAACATATCTGGTGTCTACTGTTTATGAAAATTAAATTAACTCATAAATTCTTAAGAATAGTTCTATATAATGTATCAGTGTGCTGAAAATTATATAACAAAGTTCCCTATGTGCTTTATACTTGTGAGAGTACAGCAGTAAGATAGTTTCAGTATTTGATCTAATTATACACAGGATAAACCACTACTATACTAAATACCTTTCAATATACACAAATAAATATTCACACAAAAAACAGTTCTCTTCTTCTCACACAATGTTATCACTTCATTTCCCCAAAATCTGATCATTCTGAAATATCTGGTTTAGGAAGTAGAAGCCTGTCACCATTAAGACTGTAAAATACATAATAAAGATACTTCTTACATTTTTTTGATAGCACTAATGTTGAGAAAATGTTTTCATGAACAGCAAATCTTATACTTGTGTACAAAAGGGTGAAGTATACAATACATAGTTTGGTGCTTTAAAACTTGTCTTCTTCAGCTAGAACACAGTAATCTTGACAGAAAAGTACCTAGTCCTTCAAATAGAATTGATCTCTGAACTATATAAAAAAAAAAACTGTTATAGAAATTATTGCTACATTGCTAACATAAGATTTAATAAGCAGAAACAAATCAAGAAAATGTATAACAATCACCTCTTCCTTTGGAATGTAAAAACCTTATACAGAAGTACTATTTTGCAAGAACTATTAACAGAAATGAAAAAACGACATAATGACAGTGTGACTGTTACTCAGGAAGTGAGATGGATTAATGATGGACTGTTCAACAAGCAGGATTACAATATATATTAAAAGTTATCACAAGAAACATATATTCACAACTGGGTGCATAATCTTTGGCAGTTTCAGGGACTTGATCATTGATATAAAGCCTGTAAATAATAGAATCTATGTATTAAAACTTAAAAATATGACTAATATGCTCACTACAAATGACATCCACTTACAGAATAAAAGAATTATCAATATCATGACAATTTCACAATGTATTTAAAAGATAATTTGCAATTTTCATAATCCATGAACCTGAAAAATTGTTTTGGAGGAATGATTTACAATTAGATAAATTTTTTTCAACATAATCCCTCTAACATTCCTCCATACAAATCTTAATATAAGCAAGTTATAAAATTATGACCTAAAAGCTTCAGGGAAACAAAAATAGCTTACTGGTTGTAGGGTTTATAACTGATAAAATAATAACTATAACTATATAACTATATTAATGTGCTCAAAAGTTCCAATATATGCTGCCCAGTCGGCTCTGGGAAAGCACTGTTAAACAGTCAGTATAACATATGAATTGATGAAGGGCATGAACTGACAGGAGAGAAAATGAGGTATACACAATTATGTAGCTATCTAAGAGGACCTGAGAAGCGATCAAGAAACACATAAATTTGGAGAAATTGCAGAGGAAAACCAAAGAAACTTGAGAAACATAGAGAAAGTGTTGAGACATCAGAATAAAAAAAAAAAAAAATGTGTGGATCAATAATACTGGGCATAAATAATTGTACCAAGGTTACAATCTACAAAGGAAAATACAGAATGTTTATAAAAAGAACACTACAGTTTCAAGTATTGTTCAAACAGCATTATACACTTAAAGTATTATTTACATGAGTGTACATTCTTATTTCAAGGGTTAATTCTGAAATTTTTTTGGTGTTTAATACACTTTGATATGTGGAACATCCATTGCCATGCACATATCCAGATAGTAATCCAGCTCTTCTCATGTACTCGCCAGCATATTGGATGTAATGGATGCTACTGTCAAACAATCCTTTCCTGTAGGTGGTTCATGTCACAGATTTTTACATGTTCTGCAAAAAGAAATCTAGTGAAGTCATGTCTGAGCTCCTTAGTGGTCATGTGATCAGTCCTCCTCTTCCAACCCACCTGTTTTGAGGCTAAGTTTTAATGCAACACAGGCATGGTTGCTGTAATGCGGCAGAGTGCCATCTAGCTGACAGAAAATTAACCCTTTTTTCCTTTAATATCAAACAATGAAAAGATGTAAACTATGAGCATTTCACAAAAATGAATGGGCCCACAATAAGGTCATTCATCAGTCTAAACCAAACACTGACTTGGGAGGGTCACGCTGATGTTCAATAATTTCATGCGGTGGCTCTGATTCCCAAATCCTGCAATTGTGTAAATTTACTGTCCCACTAACATGGTACATTGCCTCATCTAAAAACGTTTTTCAATTTGTCCTCATTTTCATCTATGTTGTTAAGCATTAAATTTGCAAATTCGTCTTTCACCTTGTCATTGGGTTTTATTTGATGTAAAAATATCATCTTATATGCATATATAGTCTAAGCCTTTTACAGACCACTTTGTACACTGTAGATTTTAGATATACCTAACTCTAAACTGAGCCTCCTTAATGACTTTTTCAAGCTACTCGTACAAATGTTTGGATCCAATCAACATCCTGTTCAGATACGAACGGCCTTCCTAGCAACTTCCCTTTTAAGACATTATCTCTTTTCTTGAACTGTTTAAATCACTAGAGTACTATTTTATTTGTAGGCATGGCACCACCATATTCATGTTGATAATTTCGCAGAACTTTATAACAGATCTTGTTTAAATAAACCAAATCAAATACTGAACTTACTGCTGTGGTGTCCCAAGACTGATAGCAAGACTGCCAACCAGATATGCAGTGAAAGTTGCACAGTGTGCCAACTAAGATGAATGTTTGTGATGGAAAACTTAATAATATAATGAACTTAAAATATGAAAACCAGATGCTTTTAAGATTCCTTTGTTTTATTATGATTTTTTGGAGCCAAAAAATTCTTTTATCAACATCCCATGTAATAGCATTATTACTAACAGATTTTGGAGAGATTTAAGAAACATTCTCAGGAAGTGATATAAAAGTGCAACTTTTAAACTATGCATCATCTTATCTTTCCCTAACAAAGGGTTAAAGTATGCAATAATTTTCAAGGAATGATAAATTCCATAAAAATAATTTAAGATCAGTAAGCAAGTAAGAACTGATGATATCTTATGCATATTTATCATATTATGCTAATGGCACAGTTACAGCTTGTACAATGATACCAACAAAGGTGGAATTATATATTATAATAAAAGCTGCACATGACATGGGTAATAAATAAGAAATCAAAAATGTTTTGACTGAATCTCATTTAGACATCAAGTCAAAGTGGTATTGGACAAAATATTCATGAATTTATTTAAAAAATAATATCGCTTATGAAGTAAAAAAAAAGGAACTTCACTAGCAAACTATAGCCATTTTGGGCTTTTTAACAATCTGAAAAACCATTCATCAACAGATAGGAAAACTAACTAAAATTGTATAAAATACAGAATTCATCTGTTCTTATTTATATATGTGAAATGTGGATATTGGAGGGATGCAACCATGCATAATTATTAACTACTTTCAAAGTTCTGCTAATTACTTTCAAAAGGAAGGTGTTATAAAGAATCCCTGGATGAGTTAAAATGAAAGTATGACTTACATTGTGTATACAAGGAACTGTAAGAGTTACAAAAGCACGTATATGTTGTAATGGAAATCAAATTGAATAATTAATAGGGGCAAAACATGTTGACTACAAAGACAATAATACCCTCTAAAGCACTATAGCAGAGGGACATAAATATAAAAACAAAGGAAAGGGAGGCCCAAAACAAGATCCTTGTTGTGACAAGAGGTGCAGCTGGGATGGGAATCAGGAACTTGAGAAAAATGTTTCTGAACAGAAATGAGTGGAGGTCTAAGCTGAAATCAGCCACAACTCATAGGGAGAATGGTAATGCTGCAAAAGAAGATAACATAAAATTCTAATAAAGCTTAAAACTAAGTATATCTCTTCAGTGTTATTATATATATATATATTTTTTTTTACCTCCGGAACCACCGTTAAGGTATATCATCAGAGGATGAGATGAATGAATTGTAGCGTGGGTGAAAAATGCCATGCCTGACCGGGACTCAAACCCGGGACCTCCAGATGAAAGGCTGAGACTCTACCACTCAGCCATGGAGGCCGGCAATTATATTAATTTCTAAAAGAAGTTTTTATGATATATTAATTTACCTTGAATATGAATACCTTGTTGTAGGAAGCTCTAATTTAATTCTGAAATAGGATCATTATATATAGAATGAACCGGCTTATTTAGATGAGTTAAGTTCAGGAAATCTGATAAGTTGTAAAATGCACTTTAATATAATTAATTTATATATAATTTTATGAATGGAAATGTTCACAAATAATACATGTATATAAATTTCTGCCATGTTTTAAGGGTTGAATATGAAAAACATTTTTTACAGTTAATATTTTTGCCAAATTCTGTAAAGAATGAAGTGTATAATCACAGTGCATGTATGAAAATCAGTTATTCCTCATTTACAACAAATAGAAATAAAAGGAAGTTAGATTTATTTTCTTAAACATCTGTTATTATTCAATGTATTAACAACCTGGTTTCAAAAAGTTTATAGAATAGTTATAAAAATTTAAGTTGGATGACTCTTAAGGAATACCTGAATAAATAACAAAAACTTCAGCTAGTTTTCCCTTAGTGTATTGTCCATCTGAATCCTTCCATAGGTTATATGCATAACCTATAGAAGGTTATATGTGTATAACAATTCAGTTTTTGGGCATTTAGTTAAGTTATTTGACTTACAGTGAACAAAATATCTTTAATAGCATGTCAGGTACCTACGTTAAGTATTGTCCATGTGGTAGCATTGGAATATTACTACATATTTATTATTACTAAATACTACTAAATATTAATCAAAATGATGATTTTCTGTAACCTCAATGTTTTTTTTCACCATTTTGAAACTCCTGAAAACATATTGATGTTTTACATCAGTACACCATACTTATTCATTCCATATTTGTATCGGTTTAATTCTGGAAACAAACTTTTCTATTTTATTGGTACAATAAATTCATTAAAAATCAAAATAAATGATATATTGAGGCTTAATCTTGGTTCACATGGCATTAATTATCATGCAAAGGAATCTGAAAAAAATTACGGAAATAACTCTTCTGTTGATCTGGAATTTTCCCCAAATATCTACTGTCATGGAAGCACAAATTTTGTGTTTTTTTCTATTCCTTCATAAACACTCTTTAATGGATTTTATTTACATGTTCACAAACACTGCTTTTGTCCACAATTGCTGCTATTATTTTTTTTTCAAATTTTCCTCTTAATTAGAATCTATTTGGCTGAAAATGTGGTTATTGGAAGTTTGGAATACACTCCAAGCAAACTTCTTAATATCTAGTGGCTACCATATTGAACACGATAAAGAATTCTACTTTAAGAAAATAAAAAAACACTGGTAATAAAATTTTTTACTTCCTCTTATAGCCTACTAGCATAAACAAAATATCTGACAAATTAAAAAACATTAGCGTTTTTCACCCTCAAAAAAAGAAAAGATAAAAACAAGTAACACCTCTAAAAGACAAATTAAAGAAAGAAATGAAATTAGTTATTTCAAAAATACCTCACAACTCTTAAATGACAATTATAATTTTTGAAATTTGCATTTAATAAATTAAATATAATGCTGCAGATGTAATACCTAATTCTCAAACAACACTAAATTTATTAAAAAACCTACTAAAAGAAGAAATAATAGAAGTTTGAATTACATTATTGTCATATTATGTTTTCAAACTCCATTCCAAATATAATAAAATAATGAAAATTGTAAGTATGCAATTAAAAAAAAATTATTATATCAAATAATTCTGTTAACATAGTTTTTTTAAAAAGAGTAACTTTAACAATAAAAAACAGTAGTTGTATGAAAAACACCACATTAGATAAAAAACAAACCCACTGCACACCAAAAGATCTCTAAACAAATATTTGTATTCATTGCAGTCAATCATATGAAAGATTCTTAAATTTTATAGCTTTGGTAACAATAAAACAAAATTTTAAAACTCCATTATGACGAAAAATTAAAAAAATGATTACAGTAATTAAAAAGACATATGAATATCTATTTATTCAGACTCTAGATATAATATTTATATTATTATAGATATTATAAATATAAATCAATAATCCAGGTAATATTCTGATCAATTTGATCAGAATAATAAAAGATGATAATACATATTAAAAGTGATTAATAAATTAATTTCAAAACATAAGCTGTAATAACTCGCTAATAAAATTGTCCTATACATAGATTAGAGTATTAGTAAATTAACTAACTATCTTAATGTCAATAACTAAGGTTTTCAAAATTATTCATAATGAAAAGTAACAGGATTTACAGTTAACAGAAGGTTAAGAAACTAGGGTACAACACACTAGATCTTATATGTAGGTTAACCTCAAACAAATTTACCTAAAAGAAATACATAATACTTCTGACACAATTAACAAGAACAACTTTAAGTAATCAATTTTCCGGAAAAATCCTACGTACAACACGATCGGGAATTCGGGCCTTAGAAATTTCATATCAATTAATTTTTAAGAAATATCTAGTTCCAATACATTACTAACATTAAAAAAAAATTTCGCCAATAAAACACAAACTAAATGTAAAATGTATTTTTTTAATATAAATAAACGAAAAATAAATTACAGAATTTCATAACTGTCTATTTTCATCTGTAACAGGTCACATACCTTAAAATACACAAGCAACTGTTCGCAATTCCTGTAAACATGCCGCTGTATTTTTATTTTCAAATTTCACGTGATTAATAAAAATAAAAACGCCAAGATAACCTCTCCACCTGTAGCTGCACAAATTATTAAACTAAAAAATGAACACAACGTTAAAGCATTTTCAACAACACTCACGACGCTGTGCAACACAACGAACCTAGAAAAAGTATAATGCCCCACATTCCTTCTCCAGGTAGGAAGGTTCGCAAAGGACTGTCAGGAATGGGGCCAACCAGACACCGTGTCACAACCATACCTTAAAGTAGGTCTGCCGCTTGAACTGGGCCACAGTAGCCTACTTTTCTCTACAATCTAATTAGAGCAGAATAAATTTGCAATATGGTATCAAACCTAAATCATTACTTACACATCAGTCAATTCGGCAAAAAATATTACTTTCGGAAATATGTAAACAGACTTAATAACTAAGCACCCATTAGACAGACAACAATCATTTTTTTACACTGCCTGCCCTATTCCCTCATTTTTTTTTTACTTTATGACCTGACCAGTCCCAAGGCCAGATACTAAAACGTCAGTTTCAAATTCTTGTCAATATGACCATATGTTATAAGTGAATTAGGCAAAAATACGCACTAATTTATAAATTATTAAATATTATGTAGTTTTAGAATATTCCATAACCTAACGGTTTCAGAAAATAAAAATAACAGTGAATAAAACCTGTTGTTAAATTATTCAGATATTTAAATAATAAATTGATTTTCTATCTTGAATTTCCAACAAATTAATTTGCTTTCAAAATTTCCTTTTTTGTTGTATTATACATTATTACGCACATATTGAATGGCTAGTACATTTTACAAATACTACGTTCATGCAGCAGCACTGTGCGATCTGTTCTATAATAGTAATAACGAAATGAAATCATATAATTATTTGAATTACTTTAAAAAAAGTAACATTTCATTATATCTGTTTGTTTTTGACCACAGAATTTTTTTGTAGTAAAAGTAAATAACAACGTAGCAAATCCTTCAGATAGTACATGTAATTATGCTTCAACAGTAAAAGATATTCATGAAGAGTGATAGCAATTAAAAAAATTAATTACAAAATAGACTTTCCAGTAATCAACATATTTTTAAAATCAATTCATATATTAAGAGATACGTAACTGAATTTATGTGTATGAGATATTTATATGTAGAGTAAAAAATCCTAAATAAAGATATGAATGTACAAAACAAAGAACAGATTGATGATGGTAACTCCTTGAAGAAGTGGATTTATTTACTTAGGTTATAAAATTAATATAGGTAGATGAAGTAAAGCATAAATAAGAAGCAGAATTAACCAAAAATTACTTTAAAAATAAAAGGGCTTTGATGTCTAAAAATATTATCCTTATAGTTACATAAAAGCAAATATATATTTTAGATTGTGGTAAGGCTTACATCCTGAGAGCAGAAAAGTAAAGGAGATTATCATATCACCTTTCTCACTGCAGAAAGGTAGCATCTTGGTCTTTCATCCTGAGGTCTTGGGTTCAAATCATGGTCAGGTATGACATCATTTTGTTATAACTTACAAAATTTCATTTCCCATGCACAAGCTTATGTAGTGATATCAAATAAAAAAAATAAAAAGTAAACAATAATTTTGATATGGTGCTACAGCATATGGTGTAATTAAGTGAAGTAATAAGAAACAAACTTAAACTTTTAGACAACTAAACTTTTGTGCGAAACATTAGATTTAAAAAATTAACATTTAAATTTTTACGAGACATACAAGACTATAATGCTATTTTAAACTGATTCTTTTTTTATTATTTAAAGAAATTACTAATTTGACAGATAATATTTATTTTTATTATTATTTTTTTTGTCTTCAGTCATTTGACTAGTTTGATGCAGCTCTCCAAGATTCTAACTAGTGCCAGTTGTTTACCCCCTACAACCTTAACAATTTGTTTTACATATTCCAAATGTTGCCTGCCTATGCAATATTTCCCATTTACCTCTCCCTTCAATATCAAAGTGACTATTTCACGATGCCTTAAGGTGTGGTCTCTTTCAGCTATATTTTTACAAATGCTTCTTCTTCATCAATTTTCCTCAAAACCTTTTCATTTGTCACTTTTATCAATTTAATTGATTTTTAACATTCTCCTACAGCAACTTATTTCAAAAGCTTCCTAACTTTTCTTCTCAGGTACTCTTATCATCAAGTTTCACTTGCATATAAATTTACGCTCCAAACATATACTTTCAAAAATGTTTTCCTGATGTTTAAATTAATTTTTGATGTAAGCAAATTATATTTCTGACTGAAAGCTTCTTTTATTAAATCTACTGCTATTCAGAATTTTACGTCACTATTGCTTTGTGCATCTTTATTAATTTTACTTATAAATAACAAAATTCTTCTACCTCCATATTCTTTTCTCCTCCTATTTTTATTTTCAGTGATCCATCTACTTTATTTCTACTGCATTTCATTACTTTTGTTTTGTTCTTGTTTATTTAATGTGATAGTTCTTGTGAAGGACTTCATCTGCGATATTCATTGTTTCTTTTAAATCTCTTTTATTCTTAGCTAGAATTATTATATTATCAGCAAAATCGTAGCATCTTTATCTTTTCACCTTGCATGGTTACTCCAAATGTAAATTGTTCTTTAACATCATTAACTGCTAGTTATATGTAAAGATTAAAAAGTAATGAGGATATGACATATCCTTGTTGGACTCCTTTTATTATTACTACTTCTTTCTTATGGTCTTCAATTATTACTGTTGGACTTTTGTTCCTATAAATGTTAGCATTTTGTTCTTTTATCTCTATACCTGAACCCAAAACTTTTTAAAATGCTGAACGTTTTATTCCAGACTACATTATCAAATCTTATCTTTAATCTTCCTTCTACTATTAATCTGAGTGCTAAAATTGCTCCCCTTTTTTCTATACTTTTTCTGAAACCAAATTGGTCTTTTCCTAACACTTCTTTCACTCTTCTCTCAATTGTTCTGTACAGAATTCTGGTTAAGATTTTTGGTGCATAAGTAGTTAAGTTAAATGTTTTGTATCCTTCAGAATTTTCTGCTTTCTTTGGTATCATGACAATAACACTCCTTTTGAATTCTGATGGTACTTTCCCTTTATCATAAATATTACACCCTAGTTTGTATAATCTATCTATTGCTCAATATTATATCTCCCTTTCTATCCTCTTTGACTTCATCTATAACACCAGTTTCTAATTCATTTCCTCCATAACTCTTCAATTTATTCCATCCAACTATGAACTTCTAATTTTGTATTATAAATTGATTTACAATCTCATTATTAGATTTTAACTTATGTACTATAAAAGTCTATTTTACCAGTGATCATTCTACTTCTGAACACTTTTTTTTAATACTCTTTTCTTCTACTAATTTGCACTTCCTGTTTATAGTATTTCTTAATAGTTGATAGTTCTTTTTATCTTCTTCATCACCAGCATTCTTATACTTTCTATGTTCAACCATCAGCTGCAATATATCCTCTGATTCCAAGGTTTTCTACCAGTACTCTTTGTTTTGCCTAAGTTCGCTTCTGCTGTTTAAGAATTTCTTTTTTAACATTCTCCCATTCTTCTTCTATATTTTCTACCTTATCTTTTTATAATCAGACTTCTTGCTATGTCCTCCTCAAAAATCTTCTTTACCTCCTCTTCCTCAAGTTTCTCTATATTCCACCGATTCATCTGATGGCTTTTCTTTAGGTTTTAAACCCCAACTTGCATTTCATTGTCATTAGATTACGGTTGCTACCAATGTCTGCTCCTAGATATGCTTTGCAATCAATGAATTGATTTCTAAATCTTTTCTTAACCAAGATATAATCTATCTAATACCTTACAGTATTGCCTTGCTTTTTTTATGTGTATATTCTTCTATTATAATTTTTAAACCAGATGTTGGCAATTACTAAATTGTACTTTGTGCAAAATTCAATATGTCAGTCCCCTCTTTAATTACTTTTGCCCAGCCCGTATTCATCCATAATATTTCCTTCCTTGCCTTTCCCAATGCTTGCATTCCAATCTCTAACTATTGTTAAATTTCATTAATTGCTTTGTCAATTTCTTTGATTACATACTCTACCTCAACATCACTGTGGGCACTTGTAGACATATAGGAGTTAACAATTGTTGTTGGCTTAGGCTTTGATTTTATCCTGATTACAATGATTCTATCACTAAACTTTTTGAAATACTCTATTCTCTTCCCTAACTTCTTGTTCATTATGAAACCTATTCTGTTTGCCCTTTATTTGACACAGAGTTAATTATTCTAAAATCACCTGACCAAAAGCATCTTCCTCTTTCCACTGAACCTCGCTAATTCCTACTACATCTACATTTAATCAGCCTATTTTTCTCTTTTTAAATGTTATAACCTAACATCCTCTTCCACACTTTTAACAGTCCATGGTCTTCTCTTTTTCTGTTTAGCCTCTGGAACTACTGCAAGGTATTACTTTAGAGGATGAAATGTATGAATGTAAATGAAATGTAGTTTGGACAATCTCAAGTCGACCATTCCTGAGAAGTGTGGTTAATTGAAACCCAACCATGAAAGAAAACCGGTATCACAATCTAGTATTCAAATCTGTATAAAAGTAATTACCTCTACTAGGATTTGAACCTTAGAACTCTTGACTTCAAAATCAACTGATTTGCAATGTCGCATTAACCACTAAACCAGCCCTTTCTTTATCTGTTTAGCCTCCGGAACCACCGTAAGGTATTACTTCAGAGAATGAATGAGGATGATGTGTATGAAT
>JAAAKQ030470111.1:0-23729 GCA_010016005.3 Zanna intricata | reverse complement strand
CATAAGGTATCCATGTGTAGCCCTTGTGTGCCCTATCCGCAATCGACTGAGGACGACTTCCTCACGACGAATTTTTCAATTTAATGATCCTGAAACAATTTTTAAAAATTGATAAATTTAATTATTTAAAAAAACGATAAATTTGTATATTAACTACGAAATAAAACATATAAAAAGATTAAAAAAATACAATTAATTTTATGAAATAAACAATTAATGATAAAAAGTAATAATTTTTCAATCCAACATTTAATTTTTTATACTATGAGTTTAAAGTCAGCACCAAATTAAAAAATAATGTGTAATTAACCAATATGTAATATTTTGTCATAGATTTAAAAAGTGGAATTTTAAAGAAGATTGGAAATTATATATTTATCTCATTTATTTTTATTTATACTGATTTTAGGACATCAGGTTTTACTGTTTAACAGAAATTACGTAAGTAATATTTACTTCTATTTACAATATCGATGGGTTTTTCAAAAAAATCGGGAAAGGTATAAAAATTAACCTTAAATATATATAAGAATCTATTGGTTAAAAATGAGATGAAATAACTAACGTAAACTGATCATTACCGAGCGTATCCAAAATAACAGAGCTTCTAAAGGTTCTCTGAAGTTCGGGAAAACGCACAGATTTAAAAATAATTTTCAAAAATTTTTACGTATAACTATTTTAAATATCTAAATAATATAACTTCGTATAGAAGTACCCTAAATATCCTAAAATCATATATATAAAACATTTAGTTTTTCGTAAAAAAAAGAAGAAATTATATATTTTATTTTAAGCTAATCGGTAAAAATTTAAATGATAATTTAAAGATTTCTAAAATAATAAATTTTATTTCTTAAATAATTTAAACATAATTTCTTTAAACAAAAGAATTTCCTGTTAAATATATTTATATCCATATTAATCGGTGAAATTTTAACATATTATTAACCTAATTATGGTTTATATTATATAATTATATTTTATAATTAGTATTTGATAAGGAGAAACCGATTGTAAATTTTTGTTCTACAGTAAAACATAATCTTAACCGGTCTGTTTTGTATTGAATTAAACTGGTAGAAAAATATTAAAAGATAAAAAAAGTGCAGAACCTTTTAAAATATCTTAATTTTATTCTTTAGCTTCATTAAAAAGATTCCATTTAAGTATGATAAAATCTAAAAAAAATTTCTTGTGGAAAATACAAAATCTTTTCCTCTAACATTCTCGTATTTTGGCAGCTGCAGATTTTTTTTTCTGATCTTCTCTTCATATTGCCGCATTAGTGGCTGTCATTTTAAAAATATTTTTATTCTTAATAAAATGTTAATTTCTTCCGATAAAAAAAGTTTATACTTTCGATATATTTAAAAGAAAAACTGTAAAAAAATATTGCTAAAATTTAAAGAACTTTATTGTGGAAAATAATAAATGTTTTCCTCTAACATTTTTGTAGCAGCTGCAGACAGTTATTGTTTCTAATTTTTTTCTTCACATAGCCGTATTAGTGGCTGTCATTTTAAAAATATTTTTATTATTAATATAATGTTTATTTCTTATTAAACTAAAAAAAAGATTATACTTTCGATTTATATGTATAAGAAAAACCGTAAAAAAATTGCTAAAAGAAGGGTACCCTTACATAAATACACAAAAGATCTATTCTTATTTAAATTGACAATTTTTAAAGAAATATCTATTAAGGTTCATGCAAAGATTCCAAGGACTTCTCGTAATTTACTACATCATAATTAATCTATTATAACATTTTGAATTATTGCAGTTCATGATAATACCAGATTTTTTATCTATCATCGTTTAGAGTTAATAAATAAATTCAGTTTGATATTATTTTTGACTAATTTTTTAAATGTAGATTTATTAAATGGATCAGTTTATGTATTGAATTATTTAAATTAAATTAAGATTAGTAACATATTAATTACAGTAGATAAGTTGTAAAAAAACAATCTGATGTGGACACCACATGAATTTCTTGTCACCTATTAAATTACATAAACAACATTTTTTTTAAAAATAAACGTACATAAAATTCTATTTCATTAATAAGTTCTGATATTTTGTCATTTTTTAATTTTCATTTTATTGATATTATTGAATTATTTATCGAAGATTTTTTTTTTTACAATCAGAGTTTAATAATTATTAATAAATCAATGTATTGAAATTTAAAAAAAAAGTTAAAAAAAAAAAGGAAATTAAGTCTGATTCAAACCGATGTGCCTTCCCCTCGTGAGATCCAAATATTTCATTAATTAAAATTTTATTTCGCTAAAACCCTCTCTCTTTATCTGTTTAGCCTCCGGAACCACCGTAAAGTATTACTTCAGAGGATGAATAAGGATGACGTGCATGAAGGTAAATGACGTGTAGTATAATCTCAGGTCTACCACTCCTGAGAAGTGTGGTTAATTGAAACCCAACCACCAAAGAAACCTACCGTGTTGGTCTAGTGATTACCGCGACATCGCAAATCAGCTGATTTCGAAGTCGAGAGTTCTAAGGTTCAAATCCTAGTAAAGGTAAAATGTTTCATACGGATTTGAATACTAGATTGTGATTACCGGTGTTCTTTAGTGGTTGGGTTTCAATTAACCACACTTCTCAGGAGTGGTCGAACTGAGATTGTACAAAACTAGACATCATTCACATTCATCCTCTGAAGTAATACCTTACGGTAGTTATGGAGGCTAAACAGATTAAGATAAAAAAAACCACCCAAAGAACTCCGGTATCCACGATCTAGTATTCAAATCCGTATAAAAACAATAATCTTTACTAGGATTTGAATCTTAGAACTCTCGACTTCGAAATCAGCTGATTTGCAATGTCGTGTTAACCTCTAGACCTCTAGGTGGGCTAAAAAACTACAACCCTGGAACCAATGAAAATAAGTACTACTTATGATCATCGTTAAAAAGCTCTCAATGAGGGCAGAAACTAGGAAATAAGTTCTGCAGTTAAGACAAAGCCCAAAAACAAATTTTTTCTTCGGATTTTGGGCTTTTTAGGACACTTTTGTTCAGTCGATTGCAATCAAAATTGCAGGTGCACAACTAGATTTTACTACAGTCCTAAATCCAAAATTTCAAAATTCTACAGCAAATCGTTATTTAGTTATGTACGTACGTACGGACGTCACGCCAAATCTAGTCAAAATGGATTCAGGGATAGTCAAAATAGATATTTACGTTGATATCTGAAAACCGAAATTTTTCGTAATCACAATACTTCCTTAAATTTGTGCAAGTAAGTAAAAACATTACAATAGATATGAAGAAGCTTTTTCAATTAAAAATTATTTACAATATATCTACTATATATAATATATTTAACATTAAAATTATGCAGCAATTTGAAAATATTTATATATTCAAATAGCATAAATGTAAATTGAATTTTATGTTAATAATCTTTAAATATACCATCCCAGATTTATTATTATTTAATATTTTGCTTGATGAATTAATTCATTAGATAAGCTTGTAAGTGGGAATATTGAAATGGAATTTTTTTAGGTATGAAAAATAATACGCCTGACTAGGATTCAAATCCAGCACCCCCGGATGACTGGTTGATACTCAATCATTCCCCCACGGAGATCGGTGGGTTGATAGACTTTAATTCAGTTAAGCTTGATGTGTATAGATTAATAATTATTTTTTTCAAACGTAACTGATTTATAATTTTGTTTCTATTACCATTATATTTATTTTCATAATTCATCGTACATCAGCTTATGTTAGTTTCTGCTTGGTCATCTGTTTCAGTACAAAATGCAACTAAGAAAAAATGTACTAACGGGGTAAAATCTACTGCTAGAATAGTCCAGATTTGCTATATTTAGCATTTTTAAATATATTGATAATTTTGAAATCTCCTGGATATGGAAAAAAGACGATATGACGTTGATGGTTGTTTGTATATGTACATTGGCGTCTATTATTCGTAATCGAACATTTTAATTTCTGAAATTTGGAGTGAGACAAATATTTTGAAATTTAGAATTTATATGAGAGTTATCAATAATTTTTATGTATTTTATCTTTTGATAATATTCTGTATTAAGGCAGATACCTTTAATTATATATCCGTTAAATTCTCCTTTGCTTTCACCTTTACGTTTTTCTTCTTCATATTACTGATTTAGTTACTCATTTTCTGATATATAATTTTTGCCCCTTCTCCTAATTCTTCTAACATTTTGTCAGTTATAGTTCTCTTGAAAAGGACCTATCATATAGTGTTTTTTGTTATTATTTTTTGTTAGTACCTATCAGATAGTGTTTTTTTTATTCTCGTTATGTTTTTCATAATTTTTTTTCTAATTCTTTAAACTTGTCTCTACTACTTAAATTTTTCCCAACTTTTGCATGTCCCACGCTCGGTTTAAATGTCATTTAAACCTTTCTTTTTTTTTGCAGTAGAATTAAATATAGCTCTTAATATATATCATGCAAATTTTGTTAATACATGGTTTTTTTTTTCATTTAAAATATTTTTAAATAAAGGTTTTTCAATCAGAATTCAGTGTGTAGGATATTCTAACTGCAGCTGGAATTTTACAAGAATGAGTTAGTTATTCGTTTTAAAACAATATTGATTAGTTATTTAAAAAAAAGAATTAACAGGTGAAGGATTATTTTAGGCCTGTTTTAATTTTTTTCTGTTTAATATGAAAACTGTTTCTATTTAGAACGAGGCAACGGTTTTGTTTTTAATTTTATATTTGCCTTTGTATTAATTATTATTTTGATATTTCTGGAGTTAAATAAAAAGGAGATAACTTGTGTAAAGCGTAATTGCTGTGAGTGTTTAACATTATATCCCTAGAGGGAATATAAAATTTATCTTTAAACCGTTTGAATGACGCATATAAAGAGTTACAACTGTACTTTCTAATGCAGATCTTTTTAAATTTCCTTGAGAGAGCCTTGTGGATCATATCGTAATACATGAATTTTTTTAAATTAATTAAATATTTTCAACTATATAGTTAAAATTTTATTTTTAATTAATTTTATTAATTTCAATTAATTTTTAGTATTTAATCAAAATCTAAAATGAAAATTTTAATTTTGAATGTAAGTACTTCATTTATTGGATTTCAATTGGTATTTTATGGGTTCTAATTGAAAAATATCTTAGTAATTATGCAAACTTAGGAGCTTACCTCCTAAGTAATTATGCTTGCTTAGGAGAGCGTACAAACTGCTCTGCCTATACTTAAAAAAAGCTGTCACTATAAAATTTAAACTGCGTTTTGATAAAAGATAAGAAAAATAACCATAGAAAAATAGGAGATCTAGTTGAGTTTGTTGAAATAATTTCGGCCTTGTTGAAGTACCACGGTTAAGTTTAATTATTTTAAATATTTAATTATTATCCGCAGGTGGATACAGGAGCTGAAAATCAGGGTCAACGGTATAAGGGCACACAAGTCAAGACATGTAAAGTATCTTGGCGTGTGGTAGAAACGCTCTGGCCTCTTCAAACACCAACTAGGAGAGGTCACCAACAAAGCATGAAGGACCCTTGATGTGGCGTCGAGACTGATGAATAACAAAGGTTACTGCTTTGTTACACCAGTCAGCAAACGACGACTAATTCTCTCAGTAGCCATTTTACTTTGCTGTATGCAGTGCCGGTGTGGGCCGGGGCACAAGAGAGCATGAAAAATGAGAGACTGCTGTCCTCTCTCCAACGGAGACCGGCGATAAAGGCGACCTCTGCCTATCGCACAATTTCGTGTGATGCGGTGGAAGTCATTGCTGGAATCCCCGTGATTCGTTTGCGGGCCAACTAACTCGACGAATGTATGAGGCTACAGGAGTGCCAGACTAGGTGGGAAGCTACCAATAAGGGACCCTGGACCAGAAGGCTTATTCCCAGAGTGAAATCATGAAACGGGAGGAGACTCAGAGAAGTGGGGTACCATCTCACCCAATTCCTCTTCGGATATGGAACCTCGCGGCATATCTGCATAGATTTGGGAACAAAGAGACCCCGGAGTTTTGGTTGAGTATTGTGATCAAGCGGATACAGCGGAGCACACAATCTATGACTGACCACGGTGGGATCAGGTGAGACGACGGATAGGGCTAAAACGGCTCATCCCGGATAACACCGTTGAGTACATGCTCCAGGGAAGGAAAGAATGGAAGACAATTGATCAGTTGGTAGGAAGGATCCTGAGAGTAAAGGAAGAGGGGGGCAGACTCAGGGAAGCGGCTGCCAGGAACTAACTGGAGGAAGAGAGTAGCCATGGCTCACCACATCAGGAGTGCTAGCCATGGGATGTTATTGTTTCCTTTTGTATGTATATTGGTATCTTGTGTAACTTTTTCTTAAAATATTGAATGCCTGGGATCGAAACGTGGCGACGTTTAGGGCCAGGGAGGTAGCCCTTCTGTCTAAGGTTGTTCTGGTCCGTCCACATGCAAGAGGTGATGGGTCAAAACTCCCGATGATGACACAAGACACCCTAGAGGTATGTGAGGGATGCGGAAAGTGAAGGGATTGTGAAATGCACTCCTGAAACTTCTAGGTTAGGGACTGGAAAGGTAGTTCCCCAGCGGTGGTACTGATCGGCATTCCAGAAGCGGAGGTCAGTCCGTTCAAAAGAAACTGGGAGGACTCCGATGGGACAGCCCCTGATAGAGGCTAAGACAGGGTGGGCAAACTGCTGCCACGACATTCCGCGGCGACTAACGGCGGATCCGGTTGCCGTGGGAGGGTATATAAAAGGGAAAAAAGTATTTAATTATTCGCGTAAATAAAAAGCTTGATTCAACTATCAATATAAATTATATTTTTTTTTAATTCACATTAATAATGAATGTAACAAATACGATATGAGTATTCGAACGATGGACAGAGACTGCCAGATTCTAGTGCGGAGTCGGCTTTTATAGTGTGGATGGAGCTGAGTGAGCCGCCAGGAGTTGCGTGCGTTCATAAGTAAATATTACGTGAAAATGTATGACTGAACTGTACCTAACAATCATGTAAATCTTACTTATCATTTCCAATCAAATTTCTTTCAAATATGAAGTAAAGGAAAACAAAAAAAAAACAACAATTCAGTAGCCAAAAATTAAAAAAAAGTTCATATAAACATAGGTCAGAAAACAGTTCGTTACCGAATTTCGGTTCAGAAATATTTATTCCTGCTTTCTACTTCCTCTACAAAATTAAACGTACTAAAATTCTTGTGGTACAAATTTACATAAAGGGGAGTAAAACATAAAAACGTTTTGTAGGAAAATACATTTTTTTAGGTTTGGAATTAAATGACTGTTAATTTACGAATAAACAAACAAAAATTTCTAATGAACTTTGTAGAGAATTTAATTTTTTTAAAAATTAATGTAAATAACGTCTATTAAAACTAAACACGAATCTGAGAAGTTCTACTTTAATTAGAAACGAATCACACAGATTAGATGGGAATAGTGGTAACAATTTCAACAGAACAATTTATATTAAAAAAAAATTTTTAATGTATAAAAATAAATTTGAAAGACATCCTTCTAAAATATATACATATTTTTTTCTATAGGCTGCTAATAAGAGGTGGTCAACAATTAAGTTTAGTGTTAAATATTTGAAAATTCATTTGAGCCGTGTTTCTACTGTTATTGTCTTGTCAGTCATTTACGATGGGTGATACCACAAATTTTTTTTTCATTTGAAGGAAATTTTGTAAATTTATGGTAAAGTAAATAAAAACAGATTGGGTTCTGTGAGTGAATACGTGGAAAATTATCCAGATCGAAGAGATTGTGAAGCATTTTAGGATTTGGAGAGGCATGTTCGTGAAACAGGTATTCTTAAACAACAGAGATTCAATGCTGATTGGGAACGTTTTGTGAGAAATGCCAACGCTGAAAAAAACAGTATTGAATGCGTACAAGTATCTCCCACCTCAAGCACCAGAATTTTGTCAGTCGCTTTTATGTATCGAAGTCAGGTGTGTGAACGTTACGAAAGCAAAAGTTATACCCATTCCGTACAACACTTGTTCAAGAATTATTACCACTTGATTTTGACAAACGGATTTAATTCTGTCGATCATTAATTACAAAATAAGAACAACCATCTCGATTTCCTAAGTAATATTCTAATTTATGATGAATCATGTTTTACAAAAAATGGCAATTTAAATTTGGGCAGAAGAAAAATTTTAATTTTCACACTTGGGCAGAAGAAAATCCCCATGAGACTATTACAAGTCATTTCCAACGCAAATTTTTCGTTTAGTATGTCGTCTGATCTTCTCGGTGATAATCTTATTAGCACTTTTTTTTTTTACCACCAAATGGAAACTTGCATTTTTTGCAGAAAAATTTTATGGAAATCTTTGAAGATATTCCACAGATAGGTGTCGATGTTTCAATGATGGCGAATTTGCTCATTACTGTCGTCTTTGACGAATCATTTAAATAACACATTTAATAACCAATGGATTGGTCGAACCGGACCGGTAAAATGACCACCTCAGTTTCCCTCCCCCTGTCATGCCAATTTGGGACTTTTTCGTTTGGGATTGGATGAAGTCATTAATCTATTTTGCTTGTATTGGTAAACAAGAAGAATTGAGACATCGTATAATAGAAGTTGGAGCTACTATTGGAACAACAATGATGCTATTAGATATGTCCGGCTACATGGTTTCGCCTAGCTGAACTATATATGCATTGCACGGAATGACAGCCAGTCTGAGCAACTGCTTTGAAGAAATGCAGCTTATCACGTAATTATTTCGATACATAAATTTTTTTAGAAAAAACCAAAAGTAAGTGATTTTATTTTTAAAGCTACTTTTTATTCATTTTTTTTCAATTATTGATAAGCTGTTTACTTCATTTAATTTACATTATGTTATTCAAACATTGATGAAAATTGTTCTGTTTCAAATCACATTTCTGATCCAATTGTGTGTTTCGTTTCTAATTAAAATTGAACTTCTCAAATTTCTGTTTAATTTTAATAGACGTTATTTACATTATTTTCTCAAAATTAAATTATGTGTAATGTATACATAGTAAGTTTTATTTGTTTATTGGTAAATTAACGACGTCATTATATTCCAAATGTAAAAAAGTGTATTTTCCTACACAACATTTTTGTGTTTTACTCCATTTTTCTTAAATTTTAAATTACATAGAAGTCTGGAACCACTTTTACTCAATTTCATAGATCAAAACCCACAAGGAATCATCAAATTTAGTCCTCGATTGTACTCCAAGAATTTTAATTTTAAGAATTTTAGGATGGTTTAACTTCATAGGAAGCAGAGCGTAGGAGTAAATGTTCGCGAGTCAAAACTAGCTAACGAACCTTCTTCTGACCTATGTTTATATGTACTTTTCTTCTTTTTTTTGCTTATTTCTGGCTAAAGAACCAACTTCCAGGAGACTGCCGTGCAATTTGGAATCATTCTATATATATATATACACATGAAAAAAGTGTACCGAAGAAGATAAATAACAGTAATTTTGTTATAAGATTGATTATTGTTATATGATATTGAAAGAGTAAGGCAAATATTTAGTTTTTACTATTAAAAAAAACATTTTTTTTTTTTTTTTTAATGTTTGGTGACTTAATTTTCTTTAGTAATAAAATTAGTTTATCAATCTTATTAAAATTTATTTACATATATATACATATATATATATATATATATATATGTATATGTAAAAAAGTAAATAAAACTTTTCATCAAGAATAATAAATCTGTAAGCTGTTATAATGAAAAAATACTGCACTATCAATAACATCTGTATTTGAGGTCTGGGTGTTTTTTATGGCTAGTTAATATGTTATGAATCTTAAAAATACAGGCGGTGTAAGAGACAGATTGTCTGTGGAGTCTACTACAGTGACCTCCTGCTAGGCATTACGTCATCTGTAGTTTTAGCCGTGCGGTTTGGTGGGTCGAGAGATTGAATTTATATGTAATGTATATGTTCGGGAAAATCTTGTATAGGTTTGTTTCGAATTTCCAGTTTTAATATTTGTAACAGAAGAAAGGGAACATATAAATTATCATTTATAAACCATATATTACATCGTTGTTATTTTAATTGTGTCGTTATCACAACATATTGTCCAAAAATTATCTGTTTTAAATAATTATACTAGCAAAGCTGTTTCAATCGGCGACTCAATCTCTGTATAGTGGGTTACCTTGACCACGCATGCGCTCTGGTGACTGACATCAAGTTACTCGACTTCAACAGTCGCCCGCGCGCCGCGTTACTTGTAGGAGGTATGTCAGTTGTACCCTGTTGCTGTTTGTCTCGATGTCGCGAGTGTTATAATTCTTTATGGTGATGTGCCATATGTGTTGTGTGTCTCCATCGATACATTCATCCAAAAATAAACGTTACATATAATCATTTATCACCACTCTGCAGTATGTACAATTTTCTTCTTTTTTTTATCACTTAAGAAAACTTATAAAAAAAAAAAAAATATTTATGTAAAAGTGTCTTACATACTTTAAGAAACATATATAACGTTCAAAAAGTAAGGTTAATTAAAAAAAAAAACGAGTGGACTTAATAAAAAAAAAAAAAACCATTTACCCTGAAAGATGCGAAAATTTTATTAATTAGGATAAAAATATATTAGGCAATATTAAATAGTTATTTTATTTTTTGATATGTGGCATCGTTTCGTCAAGTTAAAATGTTATTATGAATAATAATTATATTTTTTTCTGTAAATTTATCCTAATTGCACCTGTTCCCGGCTTTTAACTTCTTCAGATTCACATTATCTAATAATTTTAAATTCTTCATTTACACCTTCGTAAATTAGGCGATACATTGCTACTTGTTAAAAAAATATGTACTAATATTTACATGGAAAATCAAACAATATTAATACATTAAAATTTATTTACAATATTTTACATTAAAACCATTTTCGAATATAATTATTAATTAATATTTACTTTTTAATATTCCGAGTTCTGTTCTACTTAAGAAATATGTACATACTAAGCTTATTAAGGTTTGCCTTCAATGTATTCTATTCGATTTCCCTTTACCTAATGAACATATTTTAAAAGAAGAGTTCATAACGCACATTTTTTAATTTGTTTTAATTTTATTCATTTCTCCAGTGTGTGTACTGTACCGAATTCTTTTAGGTTATCTCTGTTCCTTGATTTTGAAACAATTTTTTTTGCATCAATATTAAATTTTGCATCTTAGTTATATATATCTTGATTCAAATATTTTGATTTCTGATGTAAAGTCTCTTAAGTTTAATTTTCAAATTGGGTTCTCTTAATGAAAGATAATTAATTTAATATTTTGATTTTCCGGACTTATTAGTATATTATAACTGATTATAATAAGTTTTTTTATATATTGAAAATCTAAAGTTAATACTTTTAAAATTTGAATGTAAGTATTTAAGTTTGTAATATTTATAATTATTATTAATAATAAATTCAACAACAATATAATTATATATTTTTTTTTTTGTTAGGGGTTTGGATGTAGTTTAATTTTAAAGAGGTTTTTCCATTGAAATCCCTCAAAGAATAATATAAAAAAAACGTGATGTGTCCATATGTACACAAATTAAAACATTTGATTTGTCCATATATATATATATATATCTTATGCAGTATACATAAAATATATAATAAACATGAATAAGAACATACAAAGATGACTCCAAAAAACATTGTTCAAGTTCAGAACATAAGAAGCAAAGCTAATGCTAAAAAATAATCTTATCAATCACTCAAAGTATAACTAATCAAATTTAGTGAAACAGTGAAATAAATCAAGACTACTAACAAAATTAAGTAGTGAAACAAAATTAAGAATTATGACGATGTACAACACCGTAGGGTAGCTGATTCACCTTATATCTCGTTGAACTTTCAGATCTAACTAGCCAGGAGGTTAACCGCTAGTCAGTATACTCGTATTATTGTGCAGTCTCATTTTGTATCTAGTACGGAATCGTCGTATTTCCTCTTGAACCCGTTGGCAATCATTAAAAATAATAATACTTTATTATTTAAAAGAAAAAAATTAAAAAGTTTCGTGCTTGATTTAAAGTTGGCAAAAATATATTGTTCTTATGAGAATAAAAATATAATAAAATAATTACAATTTATTTTAATATTTATTACATATCTGATAATAAAAAAAAAAAACATCTGCGCAAATTTTAACTATAATTTACGTTAATTTTGATAATGAAACTCCTATTTTCCATTTAAAATATAAAACAGTAAGACGCGACAAATTAATAATTGAAACTTAAAAGTTAAAGTTTTTAATTTTGGAAAATTATTCAGAAGAAAATTTTCCTAGCCTTTAATCTATACGTACATTAGTACTAAAGTAACTGTATGCAGCAAGACATCCGATAAAAATCACATCAAAATTACTATAGCTGTTATAAGTATCTCATTTTAGCCTTTTAAGGAAAAATATTAGTTAAATAGTTTCCCGTTACTTTTTTCCAAGACAAACATATTTCTCAACGAAATTCTAATATCACTGAAATTTAAGATTTCCGTATCGTATGTACAATAACACGGACTGGTCTTATAGTGAATATTTCTCTTAGAAAAAGCAACGTAGATTAGTTCCTCTTGTAACTGAAGTACTTCAAATTAATCGCACCTATAAGGAAAGATGGCTTCAATAATTTAAAGCATCAAATATTTTTACGCCTTTTATCTACAGTCAATATATATCTTTTGCTGGGTGCTTCGATATTTAGGTCACTCAAATCAACATCAATCCATCAAAAATTAAATTTTATTTTTTATTATCATATTTCTATAAATATGATTTTATTTTTATAAATATTGAATTAATTTATATTAAGTTTTACGGGCAGTAGATATAAATAAGCGGAGAAATTTATGAATTAAAAAAAATTTACAATAAAAATTCAGTAACTTATAATTTTTAATTTAAGTAAATTTGCGAATTCATTTAAAGTAATGTTTAACCGTTATTCTACAAATTACACCAATGTAGTTCTAAAAATCAAGAAAATAGAATGTCATGTTTAAAGGTATTCTATAATACAAAATTTTAAAAAACAGTATTAATGTAGAATGTTATGTGCAGTAAAATACAATACCAAAGGATTTTTTTGTTATTCATCTCGACACTAGAGGAATTCCCGCAAAATAACAGAGAATTCGAACTGATTTTTAAAAAATATGTAATTACATTATGAGTACGATTTTGTACTTTATCTTACTTTACATATACCAAAAAAATAAAAAAAAAGATAAATTTAGATGAATTCCATAAAAAAAAATTCATATTTTATACTCTTTCTATAAAATATAATTTTTTTTATTTTCATCCAGTAGATTTTTTTTTATTTCAACATTTAGCGTAAAAGGAATCTGCAGAAACGTTGTTTTTCCAGATATTCATTAAATAAAATCTTTGATGAGACCTCTTTCATGTTCCTTTTGTTGAGATATATTTTGTAAATAAATTATTACGAAATATTTTAATAATTTAGTTGTTATATATTTGGATATTTTTATTATAAAAAAATTATTAGAAAAAAACAACTTGTTTTAAATTATAATTTTATATCAGATTACTTAATAAAATATTCCAAAATTGTGTTTATTTATTATTGTAAAAAAATTAATAATTTTATACACAACATACTGTTTCTTTAAACTTGTTTTATTTAATTATGGTGAAATATTTAAATTCAATTTGAATATTTTTCATTCATTTGCTTAGTATATTTAAATTGGGCTAAAGTATTATTAGATACAACAATCAACATGACTTGTTATACGTTTTTCTGATCCTAATGATGTATCGATCCGGGACTTTCGATATAACAAGCTACCCCGCTAATGCCTGTTCCACCGAGACGATATAACTTTTAGTTAAGACTCCTAGCCAAAAAAATATTAGTCAATCAATATTCACGTAATTTTCATCGTTTTTAAAAACATTTTATGTTGAGATATTCTTATGGTCTCTTCACATTTATCTTAATAAATAATATTTCATTATACCTATTTTTGGTACTGTTTTTTTTTTTCAATAATTCTTTAATCTTTAAGAAGTAAGGATGAGTTTTTTTGTTGGTTTTTTTACATAAATAAGGAAATCTGTTTCCAGCTCTTAAAAGTTATTATTTTTCCTTTACAACTTGATTCCATTAGAGTATATTTTTTATACTTAAAAGTACAATCATAAAGACTCACATCTGGGTTTGTGATATGCGCGCGCGTGTTGTGTGTATGTGCGTGTTTGAAGAGAAAGTGTGAGCAATATATTCAGATTTAACGTATAAGTAAAACCGTAACAACTACACGTTACTCAAGGCGTAATACACTGAATTACTTCTTTATTTATAGCTTGAAGTTTCTCAATTCCTTAGGCTATTAATCCTTAAAAATGTTATACTGAAATATTACTTTACCAAACCGTGTTAACCATAGATTTGAACGCAACTTATATTTCTGTTATATTTTTTCTATTTATTTTAATTTATTTTTGTTTTCTTTGGAAAATAATAATTTTTTACCTTAAAATAGTCAATTAACTTAAAAAAAAAAATAGGTTTAATTTTTTAATTATTCTTTCGTGGTAAAAAACAATTTTCATATTAAATGATTTAAAAAATTTCTTATTCCAACACACTTCGTTTTTTTATATGTATATTGAGATTACATCAATGACTAAATAGGTCGTTGATAGGTTTTTATTGTTTGCGAGAAATTTCTTTAGTGGTTTTTGGAACGAAAAATAAAACTTTCCTACGTAGAGTCTGCTGTCCTACCTAACTGTACTACGTAGAGGATTTGAAGATTCTTTTTTCATTTTTATATCCTTTAACATTTGTAGGTACTGGATGCTTTAGAGGGTAATAATATAAATCAGTTGTCATAATGGGATCCATAATATTTTCGCGAAAAAAATAAAGATAGTTATTTGGAGAGCTTAGGGTGAAAAATGAGTACATTTCTGCGTTCCAGGTAACCGTAGTTAATGCTTGGTTTTTGTCTCCCCTATACCGTTTCTCCGTATATCTTCTTATTTTCATCAAGATACAGGTTTATTTTTTTTCAACAGATTTTTTTGTATAAGTTGCGTTTATGCAGCCTGCCACCATTTTGAAGAAAAAAGAAAAGAGTGTAAAATAAAATTTAAAAATATAATAAAAATCTATTTCGAAAAATGCATAAAAAATCTATAAATTTTCAATTTTTTTTAATAATTAAACTTATCATGTCAGTACTTTTTATGATGTTATTTATTTTTGTAATTCGGCTTTGACGTCAAAAAGTTGAATTTTAGAAATAAATTGAAAAATTATTAAATCGTAAATATATATTATTTCTTTATGAAGTCAGTTTTTCCAAGTGTATTTTTTAATTTTCATATTGTTTCTTATTTAAATCGTTAACAATCAAATTACGGTAGTTTTATTTTAATTTATTAATCTTTTTTACGTTCTCCTACAGAGTTTTATTTAAGAGTTGAGTTCCCTTACATTTGACCTAATATATTCTATTATCAGAAATTTTTGAAATATATATTTTTCTGTGTTTTTAAATGATCCAGAGTATTAATTAGAATCAGTTAGATGTATATAATGTATAAGGGGAGAAAACTCCGATTATGGATCTGTAGAATTACATTCGCGAAGTTCTAGAGATAAGTATTATCTCTAGTTATATATGTTACTATAGTTATTATCTCATGTTATTTATAAAAATTACTATTTAATTTATTATTCAAATGTTGAAAATGATATTAATTTTTATTAACAAAGCTTCCTTATTGATCTCCATTACCATTGGTGAGGACATATACATTTGTGAGCTTGTTACACAAAGTTGAATTTTTTTCGTCAGTTTTTTTTTTTTTTAAGTCGCCTCGTTTCGGTACTTATAATTACATATTATGTTTCCCCCTATTTTTAAAAATAGCTTGTTACTAATTTTTAATTAAAATTATTTTTAACTCTTTTTCTTTGACATACAAATTTATTTTTAAAAATAACTACTTTTATTTAATAATGCCAACTACTATGAGTTTGAGTCTAATATAATTAATTCTCATGCATGTTTGAAAGTTTTATTGGATAGTTTATTAGCTAAATGGTAATAAAATTATTCGTTTTATTGCATAATTTATGGTTAATTTTATAGCCATGACTTAAATACGATTATTTAATAACTACTCAAGTGTAACCAATATGATTAGATTTTAGTGGAATAAATATGCTGTAAATTGTAAATTATTTTAATTAAATGTATTTATAATGATTTATAGTTTTACACAACTTCTTAAAACATTAGTGCGGTTTTATTTTCGCGGTAGGGTTGCTTTATCTTTTCATTAATTTCCTGTACAAGTTTCAACGATTGAATATATTGTCAAAATATTCTGATATTAGAATTTCTATATTGAGTTCATAATAATATATATAAATATATACACTTTACAGAAGATAGGTGAAGGGAGATATTTCTCTCTTTTGATAATAATTATATTGATAATATTATATTTAAGTTTCGTGGTTGAATTTGATATATGCTTTATATTCAGTATGTCACTAAGTTAAAATAAAAATACATTTTACAGGAAATAACAATTTACACAAATACTTTTGTTCTCTGTACTGTTAAATTAAATAATTTACACATCCTAGACCCGCTAAAATGTGTGTGTTTGTTTGTGTGTGTGTGTTGTGCGCGCGCGCGCGCGTGTGTGTTTGTTTTATGAAATTTTTTTCATAAAAAAAATTTTTAAATATTGAAATATTTTCAATATTAATTGGTTTACTTTTAAATGAATCAAATCCAGATCTTTCTCATTCTACTTTTCAGAAAATTTATTTAGTCGTGTTGTTAATCGTTAATTTTAAAAAGTTATTACCTACATATATTTAACCTTACTTTTTGAACGTCATTATTTAGTTGTTATACTATATTGTATATATATATTTAACAAATTTAATTGGTTAAGATATAATGAGCGTAATTGTATATTTATGAGAAAATTTCTCATAATTATATTAAATCATAATTTAATGAAATGTATATATGTGCTATATAAAATACGTAAAATAACATAATATTTTAGAAGTAAATTTAAATATATATATATCACGGTAAGTATGTTATATATTATTTACTAATTATTATTTTATTCATCTATATGCCTCTTGTTTTGGTAGCTTATTCATCGAACTAAATGTTGAATTGAATTTCTTTTTTTATTAATAAAATCATTTTTTTTTTTAATTTATCTGATTATCAAAATTAGGTTATTATTACAACAAATCTATTCATTAAAACCCAACTTTTATGGACTATAGTAATATTTGCCCACGTATATAAATTTTAAAATATTTGCAACAGTTTATAGTTTGTTAACGTCATTCATTTATATTTTTAGTTTGTATAACATTAATAAATTTGATGATTCTTATGCGTTTTAATTTTAACAGTGGATTTGAATCAACAACAGTTGTTATGTGTTTGACAGTATATAGGAGTTATATTTTATTTTGTTGTTGTAAAGTTCATATGAAACATCAGATTTTATTTAACCAAATGTCAGGAAGATGATAGGTGTAATTTGTTAACAATAAACAACAGAACGGAACGCATGGGTATAGAGCGATACTTTTATTACCCTATACATCGTAAAGCCTGGTCATCATTTCATGGTGCTGGGTCTTTCTAACTATGTGGGGGGTATTTAATCTTTTAATGGCAGTTCTACTTTTTTTTTTACTTTATAAGATGGAAGGAGTTGAGAACTGCGTTCCGATCCTTCCTAGATAAGGTTTTTAAGTATTTTATTTTGTTTATTCCTTGGGTTATTAAAAAGATATTTGCGTCCTTCTCCCGACGTGATTCCCCTTCAGTACATACATTGAAGGCCTTTTAGTGGAGCAGGAATGCGCTTAATGAGGCTCTAGTTTTTGGAGTGTCTACAGAAAAATGATTTACTTTACAAAATTTAATTCAATTCCAGGTGCTCAAAGTTAAAAAAATTGACTAGTATCAGGGTTTTAGTTATTATATACTAATCGGAGTATACATCATATCCTACTAAAGCTTTCTTTAGCAGAAATCTTAATTAGCTGCACCAACTATTAAAGAACTGACACTTTATGTAAATCATCTGCGAATTTTGTCCGCTGGGCATTGGACAAGCGGTGTATTTATTGTGCAATAAAAGCTGTTTTTTAAGTTACTAAAGTTTCCCTTGTTATACAATAATTTTTATGTTACATACGGTTTGAATTTTCAATTTAAATATAAAACAGTTTCTTATTAAACTACAAACAATAGTATAAAATAAAAATTTCCATTCCAGGCATCGGTTACTTGGTTCTGTCTTATGATTTGTTGTGTTGATGGGTATGTTATGATGTGTCGAGAATATTATTAACACATTTATCGGTATTTAAATCCAGGACGAAACATCTATAAATTTAAATAGCACTTTATAAGAACTACCTTTTAATCCTGTCTTCATAAAACTGCACCATGTATTCCAAAGATTACTGTAATATCATAAATTATATGTTTAAATTATGCTCCTCACATTAAAAGTGTGTAAGGTGATTTATTAAAATAGTTTAATTACACGTAAAGTAAATCAAAATATATAAATCTGGAAAAACTATTTTGAGTAAATAATGTAGAAATTATTAAATTACTTTTTTGTAAACTGATAAAACGAATATCTATTCGGTTTACGTTAAATCGATTAATATATTGTGCAGGAAATTTCGAGGTCTAAAACCTTTTAAGTTATTAAAGAGGTATATTTTATATAAGTAATTCTTTGTAGGTTTTTTTGCTGCAGAACAAAAAAAATTCAACAGGATTCTCCGCACGAAACCATAAATACATAATATGATAAAAATATTAAATGAGAAAGGGCCATCCAATGATGATCCCCCACCATAAAAATTATAATAACAGAAACGTCCATGTTAATAAACTGCTGATAGTAATAAGTGAGATTCTTTTTTTTTAAACTCTTCTCCCCGGAACAGCTAAGCTCAGTCCAAAGGAGCCTTCTTAGCCTGTAACAGGCCTTCCTGCCCACCGGGCTGGTCTAGTGGTTAACGCGACATCGCAAATCAGGTGATTTCGAAGTCGAGAGTTCTAAGGTTAAAATCCTAGTAAAGGAAGTTATTTTTACACGGATTTGAGTACTATATCGTGGATACCGGTGTTCTTTGGTGGTTGGATTTCAATTAACCACACTTCTCAGGATTGTTCGACCTGAGATTGTACAAGACTACAATACTTCATTCCATTCATACACATCATTCCCATTCATCCTCTGAAGTAATCTTCAGTAAGGTAGTTCCGGAAGCTAAACAAAAGATGAAAAAGAAAGAGATGTTTTAACAGACTAAACAGATAAATAGATAGGCCTCCCTGCCTACCGGCTATACATCCAGCATGGCAGGTTGGTTCGCCGGGTCTGGATCTTCTTTTTTTTTCTATGCCTGCCTCTAACATCAGGGATGAGGTGTACCGGATCCGGTCATACCCTTACCAGGCTCCATCCCTCCGACGTGTCTCGGTCTTTTCACTTCCATTTGGCCTTCAAATGGGGAGCAACCGTTAGGATATGAGCACGCCTCCTGGTTCGGTTGTTTTCCTCATAAAAGCCTTTTTTTCTCAAGACCCCTCTATCCATAATTTCTATCCCCAAATTATGGATAGAGAACATATTCTTTTTCTTTAAGAATATTCTTTGTTAACGTATCAATGACAGCCCATTGCTCAATCCCTTGTAACATATGTCCTACAGTGTTCTCGCGAGAGATCCATATTAAATTAATATCACGCTTAATGGCTTTCCATCTACCATACTCAAAAAAGGTATGTATAGCGGATCCCTCAATCCATATTACAAGCAGTTATTCACTGGCGTTTTCTGAATCTATGGAGATAGTCATTAAGATTTCCATGCCCGGAGAGGAGTTGGACCAGATAAAAGCCCACATCTCCATGTCTCCTCTCAGCCGTGGCTTCAGCCCCAGGATAAGTCTGTTGTCCATGCGCCCCTGCGCGTAATATCCCACTAATCCTGCCATTCCATCTACAGCGTGGCTGCGGCGTCCGATTTCTTCATGCCTTCATACACTCTGTTTATCTGCTTCACTTGAAGATGTACCGAGGGCACTCCAGCCGTCTCTTCCGAGACAGTCCGGTAGCTCAAAATTATCTGCATAGCCATCCTACGTTGCAGGGAGGTCGCTCTCCTAACATTCCTTCTCACTTCAAAGACCGGGAACCAGTTGCAAACGCCGGGATTGCATATAAGATCACGGACATTGCCGCCGACATGATTTTATTTTTGTTGCTCCTGGGGCCCCAATGGTTTATGTTCACACCGTTTATGTTAATTTTGAAGTTCCTAATGTGACCTTTATCAACAATGCCCGCCGTCTGGGTTTTCATGTTGCCAAGCGCACTCCCTTGACACGCAACAATATGCTAATTTGTTTTATTGTCTGTATGCTGTCAGCTCATTTCTTCCTAGGTATATCCTGACATAAGCACTGCCAGATCATCCGCATTGGTAAAAATTGAGACCCCCTGCTATGAAACCCGAAAAAATAACCAGATCGAAGACCAGGTTCCACAGCAGGAGACTCAAAGAGGACCACTGCGGGACTCCCCGCTGAATAAAAAATATAATCCCGCCATCTTCTGGCTTAGTAATTATTTCTCTATCTTTTAAGTAATCTGTTATAGTGGAAGATAGGGGCTAACCTCTTTTAACCTCAGCGCTTCAATAATTGTTACCCAATAACTGTTTGCTCACTGTTGAAAGCATTTTTGACATCCAGGAGAACTATTAGCGGGATCCTTCTCGTCCTCCTGGAGCCCGTCTTGCAATCGCCAATCCAGGTCATGACCTTCCTTAAAACATCTACTGTTGATTTTCCTTTTCGGAAGCCGTATTGGGCGTTTGATAGACTTCCCTTGTTTTCTATATCTAAAAGCAATCTCTCCGCTAACATGATCTCGAATACCTCGCCTGACATAGGTAAAAGCTATATCAGCCTGAACGCCCGTTCAGCTGATCCGATCGCTCCTTTGGGAATCAATGCTGCCTGTTTCCCATGATTAAGGAAACTATCAGGCACTCACTGTTTCATTTACTGCTAGGTCTATCGATGGTTGCTTGTCAATAAGACTTTCAACGAAGTTAACCGAAATGCCCAAGGGCCTGGACTTTTGTTAGTATTCAGCTTCTGCTCTGTCCATTTTAACTTTTGTACAGTAAACCGCCGTGTTTCATGAGTGTTAAATCTTCTAGGACCCTAGAATCATCCTTAAATAACTCATTGATTGCCTTCCAGGTTTGTTCTTCAGATAGTATCGGAAGAGGCTCCCCGAATTTTCGACCCCCAGGGATCGACGTCTAGTTCCTTAGTCACCTGTTTCCAAGCATTTCTTTTCGCCGATTTAATGGAGTGAGATGACTATCTCACTTTTATATTTTTTGTATGAATGTGAATGAAGTGGAGATTGTACAAGACTACACTTCATTCACATTCATACATATCATCCTTATTCATCCTCTGAAGTAATACCTTACGGTAGTTCCCAAGGCTAAACAGAAAAAGAAAGGGCACTTTTATATTGCATTTCTATTCGATCCAATCCACCCAGGTTACCTCGGCTTGCCTGTTAAAAGTTTGCGTCTGGCAATTTGTGCTATCTTACGCAAGTCATCTATTTCCTTAGACCACCAATATACTCTCCTTCTACGCGGGGTCAGTTTCCAGCGAATTTCGTCGCTGGTCTCCGTCAGCAGCTGCATAAGTGCGTCTAGGGACCAGTCATGTTGGGCGTCCATCTTATTCGTCACCGAGCTCAAAAAGCTACTGATCTGTCCCTGGATGGGTTTCCATCTGCTTACACGTTCTCAAGCCTTGACCAACAAAGGTAATCGTGGTCCTGGATTCTATAATTTGTGTAATATATGGACCACATGAATCCAACACATTCAGTTCGCACAGTATGTTTTTATGAAATGGAAAATAAACACAGATAAACCAAAGGAAACACCGTTTAATACTAACAAACATAAGTAATAACCTTAAAGAAACCAAAGTAAGCCGTTAAAACAATAGTAACAAGAAATAGTACCGGAAAAAGAACAGGAAAATAGAGTATCTTAAACGACCATCACTAAAATCCTTTTCAATCGTCTAATGTCATAACCGTTGTCTAGCAGATTCAAAGTAAGGGTATTTACATGTCTGTTTTACCTAATCATTTATTTAGAACTGAACAGAAAATTTCATCTCAAACATACGGGATCCATATATGTATGTTCGGGGTCCATACTGGGGAACCAGTTATTTATGTATTTCAGAATTCCTGACGAACTAGAGCACTAGATTTTAAAAATAAGAAGTCTGTTATTTTATATTAGCAATATAAACATTAGAGAATTAATTTTGATTTAGATAATTTATAAATATATTTGTTGAAAAATTATTGCTTAACCATGTTATTTTTGGTTTTAAACAAAATTAGTTTGAAAATTGAGCTGTTTTATATTACGTTTAAATAAATATTAAGATATATTAACATTTCTGGAAATTTATATTTATTTAGTTTAAGTTATATTTAAATTTTATTATTATTACTTATTATTTTATCATTAAATCAAATATACTGTACTTATTTTTAATAGATTTATGAAGTCAAGACATGACTTTGTTTATTTTTATCAAGTTGATAGATTTGTTTTGGTTTTATTGCTACACATCGTATTAAAATTTTATGAATATCTTTTAAATTTAAACGTACTTTAAATAAAATTTTTATCGTTATGATAGTATAACTAATCAAAGTTAACCTTTAGTGTGTACCGAGTGATCTGGTACATATTACTACAGTAAACCATCGTTTTTTATTTAATAATAAAATTAATATCTTCTGTTATTTATCAGAATATTATTTTACAAGCTATTACTTTTTTCAGTGCTGGTTTATATTTATTGATTGAATACGTCTATTTTTACATATTTAACAAGCGGAGCACTGAAGTGCGTTATATATGAGATCTGCTAGATTAATTCTTATGGATGTGGCTATGTTAGCATAAACTGTTCCACAATTCAGCATAAGATGACCGACTTTTCATTCCGATGCCCTCACTATTAAACAGCTATAGACGCACTACAAACTTTCGATTAACTAATAGACCTAACACCCAACCATCAGTTTTCAATCCACTCACAAATGTGACTCGCTGCATAACAGCTTTTGAAAAATGTACAACTATCCAGTCAACCTATCTCAACAAATTTTCACGTGCGCAACATCAGATACACTACTACGGCATAACTAAAGTTCAAAAAAAATGTTTAAGTAATTTTGGAGATTATTCAGCAATAAATGTCTTTATATATATATATATATGTATTTGGGATGCGGTTTCGAGCTGGGCCTGTACCGGAGCGGAACGGTGATCTCAATGCACCGGATCTAAATTTCGTTCACAGTTACCCATTCCCGGCCTGCGGAGGATGCTTAACGGCCTCGCGATGGAAGCATGGCAGTGTGAATGGGACAACACGCCTCTATTTATCTGTTTAGCCTCCGGAACTACCGTAAGGTATTACTTCAGAGGATGAATGAGGATGATGTGTATGAA